>JASDQU010754193.1:2839-15291 GCA_032191745.1 Picea mariana | reverse complement strand
TAAATATTTCTCCTTTGCCTTGTGATCTCATATGAAATGTATTTTTCTTGTTTTAATCATTATATGTGTTTGTTCTCTTCTATATTTTCAAGTGTGATACATGTATGTGAATTCATCAGAATTTAATTCTCTGTGCATGTGTTTACCTTCTCTATTTATGTTATAATTGCTTTAGGATTCATCCATGATAGATGCCCTAAAGAATTAGTGTCTTTTCTCTCTGAGTATTCTGCTACAACAACAATTAAATTGGTATAAGGAGTGTTTTCTATCTTGCCTAAGATAAATTATCTTTCAAATGGACCAGTGGTCAACCACTTGTTAGTCTCTTATCCTATGACTCCATTTCCTAATGGACCTTCAATCTACTCTGCTACCAACACTATAAACCATGTTTTGTTCTAAAGATCTATCCTTTGAGTTAAACCAAATCAATCCTTTCCGTGATTGATTTGAAAGAGAAAGACCTCTCTGGGTTGGAAGGGCTAGCTTCCAGCCTCGAGTTGGTTTTTGGTTAGCTATGTGACTTGCATCCATAGCTAGGACACTTTACAAAGTGATAAAATGACAAATAACAATGTTGCAACCCAATAAGTTTAGCATAAAATGGTGTCCCTTGTATTCTATACAAGTAATAGACCCATTAGAAAGAAAAGATTTAAGGGTTGAAGATCACTTAGTGTTGTGGGAATTAAGAGATGTGTTTCTATAAGAGAGTCCAGGACTACCTCTGAAGAGAGATCTCAATTTTTCAATATATCTTGTGCTTGGAGCGGTGCCAACATCCAAATTTCCTTATAGGATGATTACCCCAGAGTTGGAGTTGAAGGTGTAGCTAAAGGAAATGTTTGATAAACTTTATATTAGGCCAAGTGTGTCCCCGTGGGGAGCACTAATCATGTTTGTAAAGAAGAAGGATGCTACCTTGAGACTATGCATTGATTATAGGCAGTTGAACAAGATGACCATCAAGAACAAGTATTATTTTCCTAGGAAAGACAATCTCTTTGATCAACTCAAAGGATTAACTGTTTTCTCAAAGAATGATTTGAGGTCAAGATATCACAAAGTCAGAATCAAGGATGAGGACATCCACAAGACTAGATTTAGAACAAGGTATGGGCACTATGAATTCATGGTGGTGCCATTTGGGATTAAAAATGCACCAATTACATTCATGTCTTTAATGAATTGCGTGCTCAACAAATATTTAGACAAGTTTGTCTTAGTGTTTGTGGATGAAATATTTGTGTATTCCAAGAAAAAAGAAGAGCATGAAGAGAATCTCAGGATGGTGCTACAAGTGTTGAGAGAGCACCAGCTGTACGCTAAGTTCAGAAAGTGTGACTTCTTTCAAAAGGAAATCCAATATCTAGGCCATGTAATATCAATAGACGGAGTGGCAATGGATCATCAAAAGATCAAGGCAATCATGGATTAGCTTACCCCTAGAAATGTGAAAGAAGTAACATCCTTCATGGGATTGGATGGATATTACAAGATATTCATAAAGGGATTTTCCAAGATTGGTAATCTTATCACTTCACTACAAAGGAAAGGGAATAATTTTATATGGTCACCAGAGTGTGAAGAAATATTCCACCAGATGAGGCATCTTCTAAATAAAGCCTATGTTCTGAAGATTGCAAACCCAGAAAAAGATTTCTTGGTTTGTACAGATGATTTCAAGGAAGGACTCAGTGGAGCTCTCATGCAAGATGGGCAAGTAATTTGCTACAAATCATGTAAGTTGAATGAGCATGAGAAAAAGTATGCTAGCCATGATCTAGAATTGGTAAAAATCATGCATGCATTGAAGATGTGGAGACATTACTTTCTCAGAAGACGATTTGTCCTAATGACCGGCCACTATGGTTTGAAGTACCTATTTGACCAACCAAGGTTGAATGCTAGACAAGTCAGGTGGATGGCGTTGATTAGAGAAATTTATTTCGAAATCAAGTACATCAAAGGGAAGGAAAATGAAGTGGAATATGTGCTCAGTTGAAGCATTCAGAGAGTACACTTAGAAACTGCAAGTGTAGGAGAGTTTGACATCAAGCAGAGGATTAAAACCCTCTTGCAGAGAGATGAGTTTTTCACTCAAGTGAAAGAAGGGTTACAGTGAGACCCTAGAGAGAAGAAATATGAACGGTATCATCTTGGAACTGATAGTGTGTTGTTATATAATAACATATTGTACGTACCTATTTCATAAAGATTAAGGCATTTAATTATGGATGAATTCCATAGAAGACCATATGTAGGTCACCCTGGTTACCATAAAATGGTGACGACAGTAAGAAAACTATATTATTGGTTTGAAATGAAGCAAGACATTTCTCAATACACTGCTAAATTCTTGGAGTGTCAGTAGGTAAAAGTCGAGCACATATATCTTGCAGGTCTATTGCAACCTTTGCCTATTCCTAAGTGGAAATGGGAAACTATTTCCATGGCTTTCATCCCCGGTTTTCCAAAGACAATTAAGCAACATGATGCGATCATGGTTGTAGTGGATAAGCTGAGCAAGGAAGCTCATATTATTCTCATTAAGTCTACCTTCAAAGCCATAGATATTTCTAACATTTTTATGAAGGAAATTTTCAGATTGCATGGTTTTCCTAAGACCATAATTTTAGATAGAGATGCCAAGTTCACCTCAAATTTTTGGAAAATCTTGTTTGCAGGCATGGGAACACAATTGGCATTTAGTACAACTTACCATCCCCAAACATATGGCCAAAATGAAAGAGTGAACAAAATATTATAAGAAATGTTGAGGATGCATGTTATGCATCAACCTAATTAGTGGGAAGAGTATCTACCCCTGTTAGAGTTTTCCTACAACAAAGGTTATCAAGAATCATTGAAAATGAGCCCCTTTGAGTTTTTGTATGGAAGAAAGTGTAGAGTTCCAATTAGTTGGGACAACGCAATGGATAAGATCACACTTGGACCATAATGGTTGAAGGATATGGAACATGCAATGGTCAAGATAAGGCATAATATGAAGGTATCTCGGGATGAACAAAAGAGCTATGTAGACAACAAGAGGAATCATAGAGACTTCAAAGTAGGATATCATCTGTATCTCTGAGTGAAACCCAAGAGAAGTTCCCTAATAATGGGAATGTGTGCTAAATTGGCACCCCACTATTGTGGACCATTTGAAGTGCTATAAAGAGTGGGACTAGTAGCATACTGAATTGTGTTACCACCTATTGTTAGAGCTCATAATGTGTTCCATGTTTATTTGTTAAAGAAATATGTGCATGAATCTAATCATGTAATTGATTAGACTGTGATATACATGGAACCAAAAGGCGAATTCCAGCCAGAACCACAATGTATCTTGGACAAGAGAGAAACAATGTTTCGTAACCGAGCCATTGTGTAGGTCAAGGTGTAATGCAAACACTTTAGAGCATATAAAGCTACATGGGAGCTAGAAGATGCCATGATATTGGAATACCCATTTTTGTTTTCTATATAATTGTATATACATGATGTTTTAAACATTGAGGATGATGTTTCTTTTAATGGGGAGGGGAATGTAGCACCTTATATTCTCCCAAGACTATAATTATGGCAAGACTTCATAAAATTATGTTTATGAAGCATGTAATCATGTTTTGATTAATGGAAACACCAAATAGTTGAATGAGAGGGAACATCCTTGAAAGCACTGACCATGATACACAAGTGGGAATTAATGAAGCAAGGGATTGATTATGTGGTTGGTTAAGGTGGAGCTGAGTTGTTTTTATGAAGAAAACAAGAAGGTTGTTTAACAATATAATTTATGCTTTCTAAGCATAAAATCATACCTCCTAGCGTACTCGATCTGAATGAGCCACATGACCAGTTATGGAAGTTCAAGGAAGTGGTTGAGGAAATTAATGGTTGTTGACATATTGGTCTTGTGGATAAGAAAATGGCCAATTGAATGACATGATAGCAGGATATCACTGTGTTCCCATTCTTAATGGGAATGATGACATACAGGTTGTGTCTACAGAAAAATCCATGGGAACCTCAAGAAAGTCAATGGAGGAAGAGACCAAAGCTATAAAAACACCACCAAATACCACACGTGAGAGATCAAGGAGATCAGAGTGTGGTATCAAAGACAAAAGAAAGGAACGCACCCACGGGAGTGGAGAAAGAGAAAATGTGAACCAATCATGAACATCAGACTCACAGAGAAAAAGGGGCAGTGAACAGTGGTGCTCGTGGGTGTAGATTGAAGAAGATAATAAAATGGAAATCTTTCCTTGAATAAAATATGAAGATTTTACAATTTAATATTGATCACCCTGAACAGAGAAGACCCAAATCTAGATTGGAGAAAAAAAGACTACAACTTGGTGCTTACTAGAAAAAACTGACATTGGTAAGGGAAGGTTATTGAACGACTATTTAGAAAAGAAGGGACTCCCTTGTGCAGAGGAAATCTAGTTGAGAAACCACCTGATAAACCTGTAGAGTTCCTGAGCTCAGTGGGAAGAGGGAAACTTCTGTTGTTGCTAGTGGAGGAAGGAGAGTAACCTTCCTGGATCATTTGAGTTGGAAACCAGTTGAATAGTTCCCCTTGCGATATCATTGCTTGGAATGAGGTTGGTGTACTATAGGAAGGAACTCTATAGTATGGCCTAAGGTTGGGAGGAAATGCCTCCTCTCTTAGTCAGTTGGTATTGGAAATTTCCTTGATTAGATAAGTGTATAACTTGACTTGTTAAATTGTGTATGAATGATGTATCTATGTAATTGTATAATTTAGTGAGAAATTTAATTTCTTGTGAATAATAAAAAGGAACCTCTGAATGAGTGGGATGAGATGACATTTCCTTGGTTTTTCATATCAATTGTGAGCTCATTTAAGTGTGGACAATGGTGTCCCTGGGAACCTTGTGGCCTTAGAGGAAAGTTTGTAGGACATGGACAAAAACATCATTTAACTAGTGATGTGATTGTCTTATTGGTTGGAGAGATCTTTGTGACTAATAGAGGACCCCGAGTTCTGAGACAGTTGTGATATTTATGTCGAAATATTTCAAGATATGCAAGATATTCCCTTTTGAATTCAAGTAACTAGTGACGATCTTAGATTTTTTTCAGACTCTTGAAGGCTTGGACCGAACCCTACAAAAATATGAAATTTGACCAAATCCCCAAGTCAGAGAGTTAGCCAATGAAAAAACCCAGAGTCAAGTTGAGAGGGTATATAGTCATTGATTTGGTAAGGTGAGTGATTCTTATCCCTTCATCGAGAAGGCATCGACGTAGTGAACGAATGAGTGCCAGAACTTGCATAAACTCTAACGATGACAAGGAAATCCGAAAGATGGAATGAGGACCATCAATCTATCAGGAAGGTCCATCGATGAGATTTGTATCTTCTATGTGATATCCATCATATTCAGGGAATACAAAGAATTGGTGAAGTGATATTCGAGTTTAAGAAGAGCCAATGATGATAAAGA
Organism: Picea mariana; assembly: GCA_032191745.1. Taxonomy (NCBI): domain Eukaryota; kingdom Viridiplantae; phylum Streptophyta; class Pinopsida; order Pinales; family Pinaceae; genus Picea; species Picea mariana. Next base: position 9,805 of record JASDQU010754193.1, on the reverse strand, counting down.
CATGAGAATGGATGAGGATTGTCGATCAATGCGTAGGAGAGAGTTAACCTCCACCTTAGACCTTTATAAAGTTCCAATTTAAGGATAAGATGGAATGATGACATCATGATGATGTGGCTTTTCGACTCGAGGACCAATGTATCCTCGTGGTGAATATGTGTTGGCATAGGGGAAGACCTAGGATCCAACACTTCAACAACGCACCCGAGGTAGAGGCAAGGGGGGTTGTAGGACTCAAGTGTATGTAAACAAACAAGGGAACATATATGTGATTATAACACGTCTACAGAGTACTTAAGAACAACATGCATCAACCCACTAGTCTTATTCACATCGTAGATCAAACCCTAAGTACAGATAGACACAATAACAATGATAGCATACACATCGCACTTAGCATCATAAGTTAGATCTAGCACATTCAATATAAATAAAGAACTAAACATTCATAGATATATCTAACATACATAATAAAAAAATCACTAAGAAGATAAATGGAAACATAACATAGCACAAAGAAAACCATCAACACAATATATATGTGGTTCACCCCAGTGTGGGGCTACGTCCACCAACTTCTTCTTCTTCTTTATTAGTCTTCAAGGTCTTACATTCATCTGCTCCTGTGCACTAAGACACAGAGCTAAACTTCGAATAGGACATGATATATGTGCACTGAGCACCGGATCCTCCTTCCAAAAATTAGGTCAAGGAACAGAGCCAACTTCTCTAACAAGCATAGAGCCTTACATACATATTCGGTTGCACAAAGCACTCAAAACTAATTGCACTTAGCCTTGCAAGCTATTGACTCTTTTCTACATTACATTCTTACTTATTTATTATTCTACACTTTATTAAAAAAAGGACTAATCATGGGTAAACCCGTGGGATGACATCCCATAACCCATTACAAAACCCTAATGAACACTTTGTTGGGTCCACAAGCCCAAAAAACAAGTGAGATCCTCGATCTTAGTTCTTCCTGAGCGCTCCATCTTCAACCAGCCTGACGAAGTCCAAAAAGTGGTCCTAATCTGTCCAAGGTTTCCTCAAAAATTGTTCAAGGTCCAACAGGCCCCCAACACTCACCTATGACTCGTCCCAAGTCACTCACGTCTGGGAAATTTTGTTTCAAAGGCCTCGAGTTGCCTCGACTTGTTGCTTCAGCTGAGCCTCCTGCTCAACGAGCTCTTGGATCATCTGCTCTGTAACAGGCCCTTCTAGACGTTATTCCACTATCAAAACCACTTGGTCTAACTGCGAGCCTTGTCCTTCAATATATTCAAACACTTTGCAGTCCTGCACTGGTTTCAGATTCTGTATGACTTCCATTACTTTTCCCTGGATGGCAGTAATATGTTGTTGGACTGCGCATTGTTCCTGTGATCTCTTCATTTTCTCGACTACAGTGAGTAACTTCATTTGCGCCTGCACGGTGAATGCATGCTATCATGCTTCCAGTTTCCTTAGCTCTGGATCTTCTGCGAGGCGTTCATAAGTCTACGCACTTCGATCACTCAAATGTTTTCACTCTTAAGCTAGGGCTCTGATCCTTCCTACTGCGTTCTTGGAGGCTTCTTCTATCTGGTCACACACTTCTTGCGGAGCGCTTGGAACTACTTGGAATTCCATCTCTATTATGCTCACTTGTAGCTACTGGATGGTCTGAGTGAGCTTCACCACTTGAACCTTGACTGATTCATGTTCTTCCCGTGCCAATCCTGGCACATAGTGAAGTGTTTTATTTACCACTTCTTTGACCCCAGTCTTCTCTGTGAGTAGTTGGTCCTTTTCTCTCTGTATCTTTGCTTTGTCCTCCTCAAGCATCGCCTAAAACTCATCTTTCTCATTTTCATAAGCGGTTACACACTACCGCGTAACTCATAGTTTCTCTAAGACTTCTTCTTTCTCTTGCTTCAATGATTTTGTAGCCTTCTCCTTTTCTTCTTGGATTTTCTAAAGTCAAGCCTCTGTCACATCTTCTAATCTTATTAATTGGGTAGGTTCATCACCGAATTCTGTGGTCTCTGATGAAGAACGCGCAGTAGGCACTGTGTGGACAAATCGAATATCCTGTTGCATTTCCTTTAGTTCCTTCTCGATTATCTCATACAACTCCTCCTACTTCGCTCGATATCTCTACAAGAGATCTTCAGACGCATCCTCCATTGCTCTGCGGACCAAGCCAATGTCATCCTTTGTGAGTGTGGCCTCCATCTGGGGCTTACTAGTGTGGTTATGATTTCTTACTGAAGGTTTCTGTGGAGAAACCTTCCTCTTTTTCGGTGTTTTTGTCTCAGTAGGGGGATCCTTCGGTGGTGTAGCTTCGCCTTCGCCTTGTTTTTCTCCTTCACCCCCTCCTCCTTTTCCATTCACTTTTTCTTCTCCTCCTAGCGAGCCAGATCCATCTTCTTCCAAGGTGTTGTCCTGACAATGAAACCATTTGTTGGCATAGGGGCATACCCAGGGTTCAACGCTTCAACAACGCACCAAAAAAACCCTAACTACCATCCCTTTCGGCAACACCTGCGAAGCAGGCGAAGTCTCACCTGAGGTAGAAGCAGGGGGGGTTACATGACTCAGGTGTCTGTAACCAATATGGGACAGATATATGTGATTATAAAACTTCTATAGAGTACTTAGGAACAACATGCATCAAACCATTAGTCTTATTCACATCGCATATCAAACCCTAAGTATAGATTGACACAGTAACAATGATAGCATACACATCACACTTAGCATCATAAGTTAGATCTAGCACATTCAATATAAATAAAGCACTAAGCATTCATAGATCTATCTAACATACATAATAACAAAAGCACTAAGAAGATAAATGGCAACATAACATAGCACGAATAAAACCATCAACACAAGATATGTGTGGTTCACCCCAGCGCACAAAGCCATAGAGCTAAACTTCACAGAGGACAGGATATTTGTACATTGAGCACCGGATCCTGCTTCCCAAAATTTGGTCAAGGCACAGATCCAACTCCTCTAACAAGAATAGAGCCTTACATACATATTCTATTGCACAAAGTACTCAAAACTACTTGCACTTAGCCTTTAAAGCTATTGACTCTTTTCTACATTACATTCTTACTTATTTATACTTTTACACTTTCTTACAAAAAGGCCTAATCCCGAGTAACCCCATGGGTCGACATCCCATAAACCATTACACAACCATAATGAACCCTTTGCTGGGTCCACAAGGTCACAAAACAAGTGATATCCATGATCTCAGCTTCGCCTGGGCACTCCATCTTCGACCACCTCGTCGAAGTCCAAAAAGTGGTCCTAATCTGACCAAGTTTTCCTCAAAACTTGGTTGAGGGAGAACAATGTGTCACAAGGGGACTAGTTGACAGACGAGACTGGTCTCAGACGAAGTCGAAATCCAAAAAGGTCTCGACCATAACCTAGGTCCTTGGATATAGATGTTGGTGAATCTTAGTTGTTCATCGAAAGATGATGGGCTTGGATCCTAAATTGTGGATTGGAGCAAGTATCGACGAAAACGAGGTCAAAATATTGTGCAAAAACCATTGATTGGTGGTTAGATGGGGTAAAATCTCAATTGTGGATCCCAATGGGTCCCATTCTTGCACCATGATAAAAGTTGAAGACTTGGACGTTAATTGGCGTGGAAGTTGGAGACTCCGACACAATCAGAGCCATTGAAGTTTAGACCCGAAATCCATCATATTTGGAAAGGGTCTGATGGGTGGGTAGTCATCGTAGCAAGAAGGTTGAATTTTAGTGCTCCATAGGAGTGAAGTCCCAATGACGACGAATGGATTGAGAGGTTAGAAACCCCAAAACGATGAGTTAGGCCAGTTCCACTTGGCACCATGTCACTACCACATTGGATGGTACGAGTGGAAGGAAGCCACATGGATTTCATGTGGCAGTGAGGTGGATTTTGATCATGATATCTTGGATACTTATGGAGGCCGTATATTCATATCCAAATATCAGATTGGAGCTCATTTATAGTTGGTGGAAATCTATCGATGGGTAGAATCCATCTGTGGTCTGTAGGATCAAATCCGAGTTGATTAAGGAGAGAAAAATGTTAATGTCCCACTAGCCTAAGATAGGGTTAATGGGTCAGGTGTGTTATAGAGTTAGTCCAGACTGAACCTGCAGAATTTTCACTTGTGACCAAATTGCATCTACTTCATCATGTTGCTGCCTCATTGTTATCCTATGCTATATGAGGGTTTCCAATATGTAGGATACCTACATGGATAATCCTTGAAATGCACGTTGAAGTTGTTATATGTATTTCCATAGGTCATCAATGTTATCAACTTATTCTTGGGACTTGTCTTTTCCATGAGGCATTTGAACCAGAGAATGTTTATTCCGATATAGAAGTTTGTGTGAAAGGGAAGGGAAGATTATTGGGATGTCCGCCAATGGGTCCTTAGCCAAAAGGAAAGTCCTTAGACATAAATCCTAGAGCCACCTACTAGAGTATCCAAATTTCCTCGATTTCACTTCCTCTTAGCTACTAAAGTTGATGAAGAGAATGGAGCCACATGTCGAAAATCCAGCTTGTTGAGTGCACTGAGGGTCCAGAAGAGTTATTCCAAATAGAAAGAGATTTCCAGATAATAACCCACCTGCAAACATTTAAGAATACCCAATACTGTTTCTCCCTCCTGAATGTTGGATGAAATTAATCCATGTGAGTTAAACTGACAGACTTGAAATATTCCTTGAAAAAAACCATCTTACATACCTTTCTTCTAATATATTTTGAAAGGAATAGAACCCTCCACGCACACCTTTGATTCCCTATTCCTAGTTTTKTCCTTAGAGAACTATGTAGAGAGAATCCAAGCAAGGGGAGCTTCCAGGCCCAACTTCTTCTCGAGAAAAGGATTACCAATGAACCAATCCTACAAAATCACAACATAAGGGTTGCACATATAAGGAATGATCTCATGCACAAAATGGATTCCACAAACCTTCATGATGGCAATCAGGTGAAACAGTTGTCTGGACAATCCATTGATCCCTATGTCCATTACGACTAGTACGTCTCGCACACACTGATTCTTCTCTAGTATAACAAATTCATTGAACTCATAGTACACTATCCCACCTTGGTTGTGTGGAGACTGTACTTGAGGAATAACATGCTAAGCGTTGCTTGCATTCACATGTGTAAAAAAGGATTGTGTTGTCGACCTGACATCTTTCTTTCTTCCTAGGTGTGCCACCGTATGGTCTATATGGTGTCTGATGTGATATGCATTTACTATGGAATTGGGAGGTGGAATGATGTCCCATTAATCCGAATAGCCCATTTCGGTGCCAATGTAGCCAGGTTGGCTTGGGCATCAACCAATCCATTACTCTCCCTTAAGATGTGGTGAAATGTGTCTTGGGGTATATCCTCGAGAGTGTGTTTGATTTTTCTAACAATGTTTCTCAATTGAACATCCCTTGGCATGGTGCCTTTGATTAGGCTTCTGATTTTGTTCAAGGAATCTCCTAAAAGGAAAAGGTGTTGGATTTGCCTCTCCTTGGTGAACAAAACACCTTGGAGAAGGGCATAATCTTTAGCTTGATTATTGGTGGTGATACCTAAGCTCCATGCATAGCTAATCTAAATATTTCCCTTGGGTCAAGAATGACCCCTCCCGCACTTGCCACCCCGACTTATGCTTAATATTTTCAATACATGCAAAAATAAAGGATATTTTGGAATTTAGATAGAAAATACGTACAAAGAATTTTAGGATCCATATCAAATTTGTCATTGGTTCAAAGTGGGTGATAGAGTATGGTTCTAATTGGATGTGCATGCGTTTTGAAACAAGTAACATCATTAGCTAAAACATATTTAGTATAAAGCATGGTTCTAATGTTTTTTAAGTTTGTTTTTACTAGATTTACATGCTCAACTTAACAGTCATGTTGTGGTGAATGCCAATCACTTGGAGTTATACTAGTAAATATCCATTTTAATGGATCTATATTTAAATATTAAGGGGATCAAAAAGAAATTGATGAGATGCAAATATTTTGGTGCTTAAAAGATTCTAAGTTGAGATGGATCTATATTGGGGTGTGTGTTTGTGTGTGCTTTATGTTATTTTTGTAAATTATCTTTTTTTAATATGGGTTTAATCCAATATATTGCTAGTTTTTATTTATTTTTTCACAAATTATATTGAATTGACTTATATCACATGTCACATTAGAGTTAGGCATGCATGTTACAACTCACCCTCATACTAGGTTGTAGAATGCATGTTGCTTCTTCCAATGCAATGAGTCATTACATCTTAATAAGAAAATCCTAGCTAATCATATAAAGTACACCATTTTATTTTTTCAACCTACATTGAATAACAATATTTTTTCTGACATTTACACCAAAATTACAAGACAAGAGATGACCTAGTTGGTCATAAGGGCAGTTTACATACTACATCAAAGTAGTTCTCTCATTCCACTCTTCACTCGCAATTTATTTATTTACAAATGTCACTTTTTCCTATAAAAAAACTCATAATAATAAATTTGAAAAACTGTATAAATATTTTATCATAACATAACATTTTTTCTTTTTACATTTTCTTTTATTGATTTTTTATCTTTTCTTGTCACGTGGATTTTCTCTTAATGGACTCTAGATATAATATAATATAATATAATATAATATAATATAATATGCATAAAATAATTTGTGGATAGAAATCAGTAATGGTTGTCTTCACTGTCGGTTGACAACTGAGTTATGCTAGATTTTGTCACATTCGTAAAAAATATATATATATTCATGTACTTGCTTATGCAGTCTTACTAACTTTTTTTTGTTAGGTATTTGTTATACTATTTGTATGATTATCCCATGTATTTTACACCGTAATGGGAGCATGGGGGTGTTTCCCAAGCCCCCTTGTTTGGGGACGTAGCCTTGATTTTTTGGGGGGG
>JASDQU010754192.1:25578-36947 GCA_032191745.1 Picea mariana | reverse complement strand
TTAGCCGTACTACCCGACTACCCAGGTACTAGAGAGTATCTTCCAGAGTGTTGTTCTCAGTGACACTATAGCAGTCTGGCGGCCGATAGGTTTATCTAAAGAGGGCTTCAGGAAATCTAGGCCGATCCGTACATAGGTGTTGTCTGATGCGCTACCACTCGAAGGGGTACCAACAGGGGCTACAAGGGTGGCCAACAGATGTGCACTTAAGAACCACTTGTATTTCCTGCGTGTATGAATCCCTCAACCATGGGTTTATGCGCGTAACGACAGATCTCTGTGGCTTAAAGACACCGAAATACGTCTCTACCCTGAAAAAAAAAATACCCACAATTTCCGCCAAGGAAAGTGCTCTGATACCACTTGCAAGATACCAGATATATAAAATATGCAGAACAGAAATGAAATACTAGAAATGACAGAATGAGAGTAAAATATCCAGCATAATCTTCACAATAAACAGAAATGATATACGGAATAGCAACAGAAATAACACTTTGATTCAGATAGCAATGTTCACAGGCCTCTTCGAGGGGGAAACCTCCAGTAGAGCAGCGCTCTGTTACAATAATCTCTCTGTTACAATAATCTCCAAGCTAGGTTTCGCATACCTTCACCTCTTATTTATACTAAATATGTCTATTAAGAGAAGCATCTGGAGGAAGATCCTTCTAGAAGCGGAAGCTTCTATTAGGTCTTCTTACATCTGCCTTATTCTATTTTATTGAAAGGCCTTATTAATATTGACCTTTATTACATCCGAATACATTGATCTACCTATGTGCGGTCTAGGACCTTAACAATTTGCAAGAGGACACACGTCAACAGTTCATGTACTCCGAGTGAAATGCTCTGGGAGAAAGCAAGTGTAGAGGAGTTGAATCTCTCGAAGGCCAAAGTCCCAAAGTAAATGAGGACCATTGATTTGAGGAGGATACATGGCAAGAATCTATGGACTCTGGCTAAAAGCATTCTGTGAGAGTGTGAAGGTTGAGAATTGAAATTGCTGAACCCTGGAGTAGCGAAGAAGATCTTGACCATTGATTGAGAAAGGGGACACAGGACCATTGATATAGTTGAGAGGTAAAATCCTCGAAGTAAAGTTAGAGACGTCGATTAAGGAGGACAGGTTTCTGCAGATCACTAACTCTGAAATATTGTCATACGAAAAAAGCAAGATTTGAGAGTTGAAACTCCCGAAGAAAGGAAGGCTGGAATCAATCACAGTCGTTGATTTAAGAAGGTTAGATATGATCTATCAGTTTAGGAGCACCATCAATATCGTGAGATCGACGATCCTGTCGCATTGTGGGGATTGAAGATGCATGAAATTTAAAAAGCTGAAGGCGGGCCGCAATCGAAACCACAGTTTTTGGAGAAAGGACACATGGAGGCTCAAGGTAAATTGCAAGGAAAAAAGTAGTTTGATACAAACCACCTTGGACGCGCCCGCAATATTGTGGTCACATGAGATCTTCACCCAAGGTAATATCGAGAAATGGATATAGACCTCACTAGACCGAGATCATGAAGCACCTTTTGAATAGGCATTTGGTCACCATCGGTGATCACGTGAAGGAAGGGGATTAGAAGCCAAAGAAGCCAAAAATGGCTGACTATAACTACCAGAGAATACGAAGAGTTACAACTACTTTAGAAGCCAGAGAATCTCAGGATAACGCCCACTAATGATGAATAGATTTAGAATAACCACCACGGAAGATGAAGAGTTTGAATGATGATCAGGCAGAGGAATCGATGTGAGAAAGACATGCAGAATAGAAAAAACAACATGTTTTTTCGATGGTGATGAATGTGTGTAGGATGAGACATAGTGCATAATTTGAAGGGGAGATCCATGGCGCAATAAAGAATATAAAAGGTAGAAGAGAAGATGAAAAATGGTGGTGTCAAGCGTGGGAGGAAAAAGAGCAGAGCATAGAAGCTAAACGATGCGTAAGCATAACAAAGTATAGAAGTTGAAGAAGGAAGAGGAGACATGGATTTGTAACATACCATATCAAAGACAGAGCAAGTAAGTAAAGTTTTGTAAGATTCATTCAGGGTGGTAGGGTGGTGCTAGGTAGGATTGAAGTCCTCTAAATTCTAGTTGGTGCTATAAGATATTATGGGATTTGGTGCTTCCATCTAGTGGGTGCTAGAGAAACCAGGGAGTTGGTGCTTCCATCTAGTTATTGCTAGAGAAATATGAGAGTTGGTGCTCTCTGCAAGTTGTAGCTTGCTATCAAAGGTTGTAGCCTCATATTTGATTTGGATCTCAAAGAATGTGATGTATATAAAAGTTGGAGCTTGATTGACATCCTAAGAAGAAGAGGTTTTCACCCTTATGGGTTTCCTCATGAAAATCAATGTCTCTCTGTATTCTGTGTGATTGATCAAATATTGTATATATATGCATGTTAAGTTATCAGAAACACATTAAATAATAATCTAGAATGAATTAGAAAATAAAAGGAAAATTTTCAAGATTATATATATAATTGATTCACCCCCCCTCTCAATTATATTTCCAACAAGTAGTGTTTGGAAGCCCCTACATGTATATGAGGGATGCAATATTCATATGGAGAGCCAGCCAATATCAACTAATAAAGGATGGGAAGTCCTACATCATCAATGTGCATAAAATCATGTCAAAGATCTCATTGAAAAGTGATAACCAAGTTAAGAAGTTGATTAGCTCTAGTAAGAAATATATTTTTCTTTTTCTAAGGGAAAATCAATCTGGTGAAGAGGTGTTAAAAGTAAAGACATCCATGGAAGGGTGTACTAACGAGAAGAAACATGAATTGGAGGAATTTCTAAAGGAATATAGGGGAGTGTTCCAAGATCCTAAATGGACACCACCTAAGATGGAAGTGGAGCATGAAATCCAATTATTTCTAGACTCCCCCTTGTCGAATATTGGGATGTATAGACAATTCATTCTGGAAGAAAGTAAAGAATCAATTGCAATAGTTGTTGGAGAAATTATGATTCAATCAAGTATCTCACCTTGTGGGTCACCCAAAATAAAATTTCCCAAAAAACATGGGACTTGGAGAATGTGTATCGATTATAGGGAATTAAATAATATTACACTAAAGAATCGGTACCCTCCACCCACGATCGATGATATGTTGGACCAACTACAACATGCTAAGTACTTCACTAAGATGGATTTTAAATTAGGATATTATCATGTACAAGTCAAAGAAGAAGATACCTGGAAGGTTTCCTTCAAGACAAGGCAAGGTTTGTATGAGTGGTTAGTTCTGCCATTCAGTTTATGCAATGCACCAGCTACATTTATGAGGCTAATGAATGATTGTTTATGTCATTATCTATATTTATTTGTTATTGTCTATTTGGATGATAAGCTGGTTTATAGTGCTACTTGGGAGGAACACATCTAAAATATTATGCAAGTGTTAGAGACCCTGAAGAAGCACCAAATGCTAGCCAATCTCAACAAATGTGAGTTTTTTCAATAGAATTTGGTGTATCTAGGGTATGTGATCAATGGAGGTGAGATAAATATATATCCTGCCAAGATGGAGGCCATCATGAAATGGCCAGTTCCTACAAATTTGTTGACCCTCGACAAAGTTTTGAGGAAATCTTGGTCAGGTTTGACCACTTTTTGGACTTCGACACAGTGATCGAGGAAGGAGCACCCAGGCGGAGTTGATATCATGGATCTCACTTGTTTTACAGGATTTGTGAACCCAACATGGGGTTCTTAGGGTTTTGTAACGGGTTATGGGATGTCGGCCCATAGGTTTACCAATGATTAGGCCTTTTTGTAAATGTAAAAGTATAAATAAGTAACAATGTAATGTAGAAAGGATTCGATAGCTTGCAAGGCTAAGTGCAAGTAGTTTTGGGTTGCTTAGTGCAACAGATTGTGTATGTAAGGATCTGTGCTTGATAGAGGAGTTGACTCTGTGCCTTGACCTGATTTTGGGAAGGAAGATGGATTTGGTGCTTAGTGCACAGATCACTTGTCTGGTGCAAAGCTTGGCTATGTGGCTTACTGCACATGAGCAGAAGAATGTAAGATATTGAAGCCTAATAAAGAAGAAGAAGCAGTTGGTGGACGTAGCCCCACACTAGGGTGAACCACATATATAATGTGTTGATGGTTTGATTTTTGATATGGTGTTTATGTTGTGAATCTTCTTAGTGCATTGATTTTTACATATGATGATAGATCCAACTTGGTTACAAACACCTGAGTCCTATAACCCCCTGCCTCTACCTCGGGTGAGACTTTGCCTCCTTCCCAGGTGTTGCTGAAAGGGCAGTAGTTAAGGTTTTTTTGGTGTGTTGTTGAAGCGTTGAACCCTGGTTCTGCCCCTGTGCCAACAAATGGTTCCATTGCCGGGACCTGGAACTGTGATTACTAGGAATTAAAGTAAATAAAAGAGAAGCTTTGTGCATAGATCTACCATTGTAGTGCGCAAAATTATACTTGACTTGCAAAGATCTGTGCTAAGAAAGAAACTCTATCTAAGGTAAGATCTTGAAAGAGGTAAATCTTTGTACTTTGATAAGAGTAAGATAAGAAAAAAAAATTGTTTCGAAAGCATGAATTTAGGTATGTTTAATAGATTCTGCCCTAGTTTGAAAGCTAGGGTGTAGTAGGAAGAAAGAGTTTATCTAAGTAAGGCTAATAGAAATAAAGAAATATATGTTATTCCCATGCATAGAAAGAATTGTTGGACTAATAATTGGATGCAGGAACCTAGAAAGATGTTTTGTAGATTGCAGGTCCAACACTTTGATCCCAGTGCACAGTATATGAGAAGTTGAGGAACATACAAGAGAAAGAGAGGATTGAGACTATGTTATAACTGCAGAAGATCGGGTCATCTTGCTAAGGAATGCCTTGGTACAGGTCCTATTTTTCTTTATTGTAAAATCATTGGTCATGAAGTTGAGGACTATCCAAGAACGATTGCTAAAGTTGAACAAATTAACATGAGACAAAGTCAAGAGAATAAGAGCATGCTAGAGAGTCACCAAGAGAATGAGTCAAAAAAATCTCTGACTATGTAATCACAGTTGAAAGAAATGATGAAAGATTACAAAGATGTCAGTTTATCAGAGATATTGAAAGAAAAACAATGCATAAGTGAAAGAATAGGAGACTTCGACATAGACTGTGTCTTGGATGAGGAAACACAAGTGAATATTATGACAGGAGGCACTTGGGAATTTTTTGGAAATCCTACTATAGTATATTCAATGGGAAGAATAACTTTATTCAAAGGAAAGATGTAACCTTATGTGGAAGAATCACTAATGTACCTCTTATTATTCATGGAACATCGACTGAAGAGGAATTTGAAGTCATTAAGTTTGTTGAGAACAACGCCCATTTCCCTATTTTGTTAGGAAAGACTTGGATTGAGAAGGATTAGATCATAAGGAAAGTTGAGGAAGAAGCTACAGAAAATAAAAAGAAAGAACTAAGGGATTTCATAGCTAGGAAAATAGATCGACTGATAGAAGAATGAGAAGTTAATTCGAAGTAGCAAAAGGCAAGAGAATTAGTTGTCGAAATTGGAAGAGCACAAGAAGGATTAAGGGACCTATCCATTTAAGAAGAAAGTAAATACACCCAGGAAGTCGTAAGGGAAGGGATATTAACTTCGAACCCATTAGAAGTACATCAGCACTACGAAGTCACTACAATAGGAGAAACTAAGAATAAGAATGGAAAGAGGAATCCAAAAATAGTTAGAGAGACTCATATCACAAGAAAGAAGGAAAGGAAGCTCAGTAAGAAGAAATCCAAGTTAGAAAAGCTACAGGAGGTTATAGAGAAGACTTCACAGTAGTTGGGGTTGTAGGCTCTAAACCTCGCCAGAATAGCAGGACCGCGTAGAATGGGACTTCGCCTCAGCGAAGCTATATGACTGTTGGAGGTGACCCGAATGTTAGAACGGTGCTCTAGAATGGCTAGGAAACACATTTATGGGTGAATAGACCACGTTTGGGATGTTGAGACTGCACCATAATAGATAGATTCACATTAATTTAAGCATTCGTTCCTGTTAGAAGAATCTATTACAATGCTCGCTTATTTAACCCATCGGACGCTGCGTCGGGACCACTTTTCTCCATCCATGATTAATGTTCCTAATAGAGAAATGATTGTGTGTCGAGTTGTGATTTTAGAGCCTAGACATCGCCATCCGCTTGTTTACCCCACTTGTTCGTTCGCCTACCCCGACTTATCCGTTTAAAAGTGATAATATCGGGTGAACAGACTGAGTTAGAGAAGTCCGTCGAATAGGTCCTTAAGAATTTTATGGATGAAAAAGCTATGTCTGAAGGTGTTTAGGCATCTCTGAATAGGGGATTGCAGGATTTCCCTTTGACTACACGACATTCAGGCCATTCTAACCCTATGACTGAGAAGCAAATTAAGCATCATGATGATCTGGCTAATGTGAAGCATATCCCGTCGATATTACCTGATTATATCCCTCCTTTGGATGGAAAGGTTAACCGTGAAAACATCCCACATAATACGAGTACACTTTGATCACTGCGTACATCCCGAAGGGGATACACATATTTGGAAGACAGTTGGGACAGATCCCATCCCTGAAGAACAGTGGCTTTAACCTTGGAGGAAAAAAGAAATATGCCATGCTCACCCCTCATAGATACTTAACGAAGACCACCAAGAAGAAGCCTCGCATTGTCGCCCAGTCATGGATAAAGGAGCTAGCGTAGTCCACTATATTCAATGTGATGAAGATTTCTCATTTTGACTGACATTAGGAGGTTAACGCTTGCATTAAAATCCTCTTATCATGCTATCATGGTGGATACCTATGGCTCAATAGTCAGATTACTGTGGATCCAACGTTAATCCACCTAATCACAGGATTGAGAATGAAGGGACCCAAACCTCAACAGTTCTACCTAGGGAAGGCCTCAGACTACTCTTTGGCACAATGCATAAAAGAGGCATACGATGAAGTAGAAAAGGGAAAGCGAGGCTACAAGCTAGCCTCTATCCAAGATGGTGCAGTGCGCCTTGCTTTACAACTCATAGCTGGAAATATTGTCCAAAAGAACCTCCCCACACAGGTCATCGGGTTCGCAGTGGACCTTGCAGGGAAATGTGTGGAGGGAATGAAAATGAATTGGGCGAGTTACCTCGTCAATGAGCTTGAGATATACTACCGTGTGGCACGGGATCATGGATAAGAGTTCCATTTCAATTGGCTACTTGTGTTAATTGCATTTGTTGCTTGGAAAATTCCCGAGGGAGCAACTTTTCCAAAAATTGAACCATCAGAGCCATTGGCAGCTAGATTTTCTACATTATGGTATATAAATGACATGTTGAAGAAATGGAAGTCGAACGTAGTGTTCCATGCCTCCTATCAAAAATTGAAGGTTTCCATAGAGTCATTCCCATGCATGACACTGCACACCTTGCACCAGTATAGACCAATCGCTAAGTTCCACACAGATCGACATTTCATATATATCATTGAACGCAAGGATGGGAGAAAGGAAGAATTATAGTCCTATTATAAGTGCGAAGAAGAATAATAAAAAGGAGGAAGTCCAATATGTAGAGACTGATGAAGAAGACAACGCCTCTGAAGGAAATGGATCTATATCCCTAGGAGAAGGAGGAGATGAAGTAGATGGACAGGGAGGAGGGGATGAAGGAGAAAAGAAAAAACAAGGTGAAGCTACCTCGCCAAAATATCCCCCTGCCAAAAAAATAACTACGTAAAAGACGAAGATTTCTCCACAGAAACCTTCGGCAATAAATAAGACTCGTGCTAGTAAGCCCCAATTGGAGGCCACACTCATAGAAGATGATATCAGTCTAGTCTGCGGAGCGATGGAGGATGCGTCCGAGGATCTCTTGCATAGATATGGATCGAAGCAAGATGAAATATATGGTAGGATAGAAAATGAATTGAGCGAATTACATGAAGCTATTCGCTCGGTCCACGCAATCCCTATTGTGCCTTCCTAGTCAGAGACTGGAGAGTTGGGGGATGAGCAAGCCCAACTTCGAAGACTTGTAGATGCAATAGAGGCTCAACTTTAGCAAGCCCAAGAAGATCAGGAGAAGGCTACAGAAGCCTTGAAACAAGAAAAAGAAGATATCTTGGAGTAATTACGAGTTGCATGGTACCGTGTAACCACTTATGAAAATGAGAAAGATGAGTTTTGGGCGATGCTCGAGGAAGAAAAAGAGAAGATACAGAGGGAAAAGGACTAGATTCTTGCAGATTAGACTGCAGTTAAATAAGTGGTGATCATAGAACTTCACTATGTGCTAGGCTTGGAACAGGAGGAACATGAGGCAATCGAGGTTCAAGTGATGAAGCTCATTGAGGCCATCTAGCAGCTTCAAGAAAGGGTAATGGAGTTGGAGATCCAAGTAGTACCAAGCACTCCACAAGAAAGTGCGTGACTAGAGGGAGGAAGCTGCTAAGAGTGCAGTCGAAAGAATCAAAGCCCTCGCCTCCGAATGAAAACAGTTGAATGACAGAAGCACGCAGACCTACGAACGCCTCACGGAATATCTAGAGCTTAGGAAGTTGGAAGCGTAGCTACAGGAGGTACAACAGTAGGCACTGATAGTTCAAATGTAGATGAAGTCACTCACTGCATTCGAGAGAATGAAGATATCACAAGAAAAGAGTGTGGCCCAACAACATATTACTGTCATCCAAAGCAGAGTAATGGAAGTCAAACAGAGGCTACAACTAGTGTAGGAGGAAACCTTCATGATTCTTGAAGAGATCGAAGGACAAGATTCGCAACTGGAACAAGTGGTTGCTACAGTGGAACAACATATAAAAGGGCCTGTTACAGAGCAGATAATCCAAGAGCTCGCTGAGAAGGAGGCTCAAGTGAAGTAGCAAGTCGAGGCAGCTTGAGCTAAGCTCAAGGCCTTCGAAGCAGTGCTTCCCAAATCTGAGTGACTCGAGACGAGTCACAGGTGAGTGTTGCGGGCCTGTTGGTCCTCGACCAAGTTTTGAGGAAATCTTGTTCAAGTTTGACCATGTTTTGGACTTCGATGCAATGATCAAAAAATGAGTGCCCAGGTGGAGATGAGATCGCAGATCTCACTTGTTTTGTGGGCTTTGTGAACCCAACATGGGGTTCTTAGGGTTTTGTAATGGGTTATGGGATGTCGGACCATGGGTTTACACGTGATTAGGAATTTTTGTAAATGTAAAAGTATAAATAAGTAAGAATGTAATGTAGAAAGGAGTTGATAGCTTGCAAGGCTAAGTGCAAGTAGTTTTGGGTTTCTTAGTGAAACATACTGTGTATGTAAATCTATGTTCTTGATAGAGGAGTTGACTCTATGAATTGACCTGATTTTGGGAAGGTGGATTGGGTGCTTAGTGCACAGATCACCTGTTTGGTGCGAATCTTGGCTCTGTGACTTAGTGCACATGAGCATAAGAATGTAAGATATTGAAGCCTAATAAAGAAGAAGAAGCAGTTGGTGGACGTAGCCCCACACTAGGGTGAACCACGTATATCATGTTTTGATGGTTTTCTTCATTCTATGATGTTTATGTTGTGAATCTGCTTAGTGCATTGATTGTTATATATGATATATAGATCCATGAATGCTTAGTGATTTATTTATGTTGAAGGTGCTAGATATAAATTATGATGCTAAGTGCGATGTGTATTTTGTCATTGTTACTACATCGATCTATCCTTAGGGTTTGTTCTGTGATGTGAATGAATTTGATAAGCTAATTCATGTTATCTTCTAAGTACTATGCAAAGTATTATAATCCCAGATCCATGTCCCAGCTTGGTTATAGACGCATGAGTCCTGTAACCCCCCTACCTCTACCTCGAGTGAGACTTTACCTGCTTTGCAGGTGTTGCTGAAAGAGCCAATAGTTAGGGTTTTGTTGGTGCATTGTTGAAGCGTTGAACCCTGGTTCTGCTCCTGTGCCAACAAAATTGCATAGAATTTAGGAGATTTTTTGAGGTAGCACAATACTTGTGGAAGTTCAAATCTATGTTTTCAACAATAGTTGCACCACTCCATGCAATAATAGTGGGCAGTAAGAGTTTCTAGTGGGGGAAGAATCAACAAAATGCCTTTGATGAGATGAAAAGAAAGATTAGTCAAGAACCAATGCTTTCACTACCAAACTTGTAGAATCCCTTTCAAGTGGAGACATATGCAGGTGGGTATTCCATGGGAGCAGTCTTGATGCAGGGAGGAAGGTATGTCTACTATAATTTTGAAGTATTCCATGGGGCGGTCCTCAACTACCCTACCGACAAAAAAGAGCTCTATGCCTTGGTACAAGATTTCAAAAAGTGGAAGCACTATCTGCTAGGAAAGGAGGCCATCATCCACACAGTTCACCAACTACTCCAGTATTTGTAGGCCCATAGTAAGTTACAACAAACTAGATACTGCAAATGGATGGGGTTCTTACAAAAATTCCATTTGATCACAAAGTATAAGAAGCGTATCATAAATAAGTTGGAATACAAGCTTTCAGAACCACCCACATCCAATATTACATATTTGGGAACTCTGATGCACATGGAGCCTTTTACCCATGATGCATACATAAAGGCATGCATAGAATATCAAGACTTCAAGGAGGTGTTTCAACAAATATAGGGCCAAATTCATATAGAAGAAGGTGACAAAAAGGATGATTATCATTTCCATAATGGTTTAATCTACAAGCTCAATGAGTTGTGTGTTCCTAAAGGTGAACAATTGCAACTTATGAGAGAGGCTCGCACCTTCAAGGTTGCAAGACATTTTGGTGTTGGGAAGACAATTTCCAACTTACAAAGGTATTATTATTGGCCCATAATGCAATAATATGTAGCATGATATATTAGATGATGTATACTTTGTTGTACCAACAAGCATAGTAACAAGAAGCAAGTTATATATCATCCCTTATTGGTACCCACTAGACCTTGGGAAAGCATTTCCATGGATTTTTGGGGTGGTTTACCAACCACATGGAAGAGACATGACTATTCATTTGTGGTAGTTGACAGTTTTAGAAAAATGTGCATTCTCATGCCTTGTAAAAAGACCATCAAGGGACAGGAAGCAACCAAATTTTTCTTTGAAAAGGTCTGGGTGCACTTTGGGATACCATGGAGCATTATCTCAGACAGGGACACCATATTTCTCAGTGACTTATGGACTTCATTGTGGGATAATATGAACACTAATCTCAAGAGATATACAACATTCCCTCCAAAAACATATGAGAATACATAAGTAGTCAACATGAATTTGGTGTAGCTTTTGAGGGGTTACAATAAGAATAATCCAAATACCCGAGGTGAAAATATGATAT
>JASDQU010754191.1:8181-36947 GCA_032191745.1 Picea mariana | reverse complement strand
GGAGCTGCCTTGCAATTGCTTGAGGACAAGCAATCTTGGCGAGGGAGGATTTGTAATGTTCCCAATTTTCCCCTTAAGAGGCATTTAGTGTTATTGTATGAAAGTGACCTTATAAAGGCACTTAAATAAGAATAAAGTGAAATTAGTCACTTAATAAAATAAAGAGGGGAAAAGTAGTTACACTAAATAGACCCAACGAAGGGTTATAAGAGGAGGAGAGGAGAGCCTTTTGGGATCTATCATTGAGTTTATGAAAATATTGTATTGGGCTCTTGTGAGAATGAGGGTTTCAAAACCCTAGTTTACTCGGTTTCGCTAGTGAAACCATCTGGCCTAGCTGATATTGGAGAAGATCCTACAGATCTCTCATTTGTACTTCACCGTTTATGGATTTAATGAAGAAATTTGTTGGTTATTTCTATGTTTATCGATTTTGCTGCTAAATTTCTGTTTTATTGGATTCGGGATATTTCAGAGAGAAAAGCAAACCAAGAAACAAGCAAGAAGCAAGCAAAAGGAAAAAGGCAAACAAGCAAACCAAGAGGCAAGCAAGCAAACCCTACCCCACGTCTTAGGGTTTGAGAGATACCCTTTATCTCACAAACCCTCACGTCCTAGCAAGAGAGAGGCAAAAAAGCAAGATCTAGATCAAACCCTAATTACCCAAGGCTCACACGTGGGAGGAGGCCGTACCCTTTTTCTCCCACAAATGTGAGCCACTACAAGCAACCAAAAAAAAGGAGAAAAATGAAGGAAAAAGCTAAGAAAATGAAAGAGGAAGGTTGAGAAATAGCTACCAGTCCCTTGGGGGGTCTTTGAGTGTTGTGTGGATGCCTTTGGGTAGCCAAAACCCCTCTCAACCAGATCTGAACCTGCAAAAACCAGCAAGTTATGCTTGCTGGAAATGACACACACAACTATACAAGTGAAGAAAAATCTTGCTTTTTTAGGGCAAAATTTTTCTTGAAAAATTTTAGTGAAAATTTTAGATTATGATGACCCAAGAACTCTATTATGCTAGCTAAAATATGGATTGCAACAGAAATATAAAGAGAAAGAGCAATAGAAGAAGATTGCTTGGAGTGTACGAAAATCTCAAAGGGAGACTCTTCTAAGAGGCACCCTAATGAAACCTTTGAAGTTCAACCTACAAAAACTCACACAATAGCATACATACAATGGATAATATGGAGGGTTAATCTAATAAAGTGAAATACTTGCACCCTATCTAGCTAACCACATATATAGATTCACAAGACTACTCTTTGCAAGATCTACTTAAATAAAATACTTTACCTAAAATCCATTCATGCAACCATTATGTGAAATCAAAACGATTTTACCTCATATGTTTGTAAGAACACAAATACTTGTAGATCTTCCCAAAATCCTCCAAAGCTTCTTTTATTATTGCATCAAGAAATGGGATCTTGGAGAAATACTTGCTCCAAAACCCTAAGAGAAGAAGAATGAAAATGGATGGAATAGAGAGAAAGAGAGAGAGAGTGGAAAATCAAGTAGCATAACAATAGCTCAAGATATGGTGAGTTGGGAGTGAGAAGAGAGATCTATTTATACTTGGAGAGGCAAACCTACCTCTCTTGGATCAATGTCAAGTGTCCACCATCAAGCAGAAGAGTAGATCTCTAGGCTAGGGCGCACCATCTAGGGTTTGAATCCTAGATCTAGGGTTTAGAAAGCTGTGGGAGGTGTTGGGATCACACAAAGGCAAGTGGGAGGCTATAAGATTCGTGCTAGGGGAGTTGAAGGGTTTAAAATAATTTTTTTTTAAATTATTTTGGAGTTTTTCTAGAAGAGGGAGGGCGTAACTCCTCTTGGAGGGCGCACCACATCGGGGAAAGGCAAAGAAAGGAAGGGAAATAATGAGGAAAGGGGAGTGGGATCACTTTAAGAAGTGATGTGGAGGCTAGAGGGAGGTAAAGCACAAGAGAGGGGGCCTCACTCAAGTCACAAAATTAATTTATTAAGAAAAAACGTCAATCCCCCTAGGGAGGCGTAACTTTTGAGTGTGGAAGATGGGTAAAGGGTTAGAATAGGTTGGAAAAGGTTGGGAGGGTTATGTTATGCTTAGGGGGTCTCTCTCTAACCTTTATTCCATCATTTTTCATCCTCCTAACTCATTATTACAATTTTACAATTTTGTCATGTTTGGACTTTAGCAATTAAAATTGTTGTATTAAACTGACTGACACTCCGGGTGGACAAACCCATGGCTAAAGTTGTCCGACTGAGCTGAAACTTGGTCCATAGATGTGGAGGGTGCTATTCCATTTCTTTTGAGCACAAATACCCCTATCAAAAGTCCAAAGACCTAGTTTTTACAATTTTTGCTCAAAAATAATTAATTAATTAAATAATTAAACCTCCAAACTTAGGAAAATTTAATTAAAAATTAATTAATTAAAAAAAACTGACTTAGACTCGACGGAATTCCACGAAACTTTCTAAGATGTTTTGCATGGTCATTTACAATGATTCCCTATAATAGTTACCAAAAGATAAACCCACTAGAACGTCGTTCTCCACTTTGGAGGAATTATTGCAAGTGTGAGGGAAAAACTCGAGGGAAATCAATAAGGCTGAAAAGCCCAATTGATAACCTGAGGATAAAAAACCCTTGGTGAAAAGAACTCTCCCAGTGAACCGATCCCAAGGTAACTGACCTAGACATGACTCATGCAGACCTATTACATTATTAACCCACGCAGGGGTGCAGAAATTCCAATTACAAAAAGAAGTGTTGGGGCCAAACATGCCCTGTAGAACCAAAGTCTTCGACAAATTTGCATCTGATGATGCATCTCTTCATGGCACATGGAGTTGACCACCTGTGTTGGAGAGGCGGTCAACAGAGCATTAGATCCTCTTGCATGTAGTCAATTGAGTACAAGAGCATACAAATTTTTCCCATGATAGATCTTGTATTACTTCCATGGACAACCTTAGGAATAAAGTGGCTCCTCTTAAAAATCACATGCGCCTATTCACTCGGTACTTTATTTTGAAATCACTCATATTAGCTGTCACAGTAAGTTGGTTCATATATTTTGCTTATAGTAGGTAATCAATCTCATTACAGTGATATAGTTCAAACTTGGTTGGTCATCCAAATAAAAATTTTCATTTTTCTTTGGTGAATTGCATATATCAAGAGGACCAAGAGAATAAATTCAGTCATACATAATTCAAGTTGAACCATCATAGGATAAACTGGCATAACTTATAATCTAATGATTTAAAAATACAGTGTTCAATAATTATCCTTTTGTGTTGTTTACCATGACAGAACACCAACGAGACCAAAAATTTGTTCAACTTTAGCTCATCTAGAGGATTACCCCATAATCTTATTCTCAGAGAAAACTTTATGCAAAGCATCTGGCAAATCCAAGAAGAATCCTTAGCAGGTTGAATTGCAATATGGTGAACACTTTAATCTTAGAAACTTTTGTACTAGTCTTATAAATATTAGATTCGTTCTTATGAATATAATATTAAACATGTTAAAAATTAAGTTATTAATCCCTACCTGCATCAAACTTGTAAGGTGGTCCTACTTCTATAAAAAAGGGCACCACCCTCATTGTAAATCAAGCAGTAGCACTTTGCATCTTTCTAATAGAGCAAGTTCTGTCCTAGCACAATTAGAAGCCTGTCACTCATCCTTCACCTCATCTTGCTCCTTCCAATTTGCTCATATCGCAATGGCAACATATGTCCATGAGAGATGGCAGAAAAGAAACAAAATATTCATAGAGCCAAATGGAAAATAACAACAGATATTTTCCTCTTTAGTAGCTAAGAGAATGAAAACAATAAACTAGCCACATACACCCTGGGAAAGAGGGATTTTTGAAGCGCTTTTTTCTTTTATCACCATAGTAGATATTCAAGTTAAGATGGAATACCAGAGTTTATAATAGAACTGTTGTTTTGGGCATTTATCTCCCAAAAATTTTATGCATCCCAAAAGCTTACTCTGTTTTTTCTTATTTGGAAAAATGGTTCTACATAAGATGAGAATATTTGTGTTTCCGATAAACTGGTTCTATATGAGATCAGGAAAATAAGCCAAGAAATACAGCTTTATCAAGTGAGACAACTTTAATTCCTACCTTAATGCCCAGTATTCCACATTACTCCCTTTGGTTTATTTCCTAGAAATACTCGTATGATCCACATCTCTTCCTTATTTTTGGTCATCCATGACATTTCACTCTCAAAAGCTGTGACTTATACAAGCATATTATAAAGTTCAAGAAAAGTTTTGACACAATTTTTTCAAGAAACAGAGAGGATAAGCTACCTTTTTGCATCCCTTGCCAGATGTCTAGACATACTATCCCTTAATGACAACAAGTGAACACTTTGGGGTTCTACAACTTGTTTTTAATTCTTTGTTAACTATGCAACAAAGTTCAGGATCACCTTTTCAAAATATGTGGCAGGGGGCGGAATGACTCCACCAGCACCCATGACAGGTTCTGCAATGAAGGCAGCAATCTGCAGCATAAAATCGAAGTAGAAACAAGTTACTTGACATAGTAAGTATCCAAACCATAATTGGAAGAATTACCCCCCCTCTCCTCCTAAAACACTCTACAAAACATGACTAAAATTACCGTTTCTGGACCTTCTTTCAATATAAGCTTTTCCAGGTTATCTGCTAACCTTGTTGCAAACTCTTCTTCAGTTTCACCTACATACACATTCCCAATATCAACAGCAAACTAATTATTAGAATTTTTCCCATTGGATAGAGAAGGACCTGGTGCATAAAGTCTACAAAGAAGGTATGATCTGGTGCATAAAGTCAATAGAAGGTATGATCTGGTGCATAAAGTCTATGAACAAGACCTGGCAAATGATAGCGCCAATAGTGGGGGCAGTCTGTATGCAGTACAAATGACACCGGCAAATCAAAACTTTGATGAAGATTTGTTAGCCTGACAATTGAACAACCAAATCAATGGGCAACATTTTAATAGTCAAACCTCTGAAACAACTACAGTATATATACACTAGACTAAAACAACAAGAGCCATTCAAGAAGAAATAAATGATGGTGAAATGGACTCCAAAGACAGTAAGTGTTGGGTTCACTATTTAGTACTATCTTGGAGCATATGTAAGTCTGTATGGAAGCAATGTTGCTCCATGAACTGAGCTAGTCACTATGAGTAGAAATACACTCTCTTGAAGCCAAAAGAAGATTAGAGCATTGACATTTGTCTAAAGAAAATCATCACTAATAATTACACAAATGAAATTTCTTTGAGATTAGAGAATCCCCCAAGTAGTTTACCCTGAAAGACTGGCTGATATCAATGTTGATCCATGGTACCTATCAAAGCAAAAATCTTGGAAAATTAGTCATTTCTTGGATTTAATGCACAAGCTAGAATCAAGATGAATATCTCCACCATTAAAACTACAAGTTTGCATCAGTTAGGAATAGAACTTA
The DNA here is from genome assembly GCA_032191745.1 of Picea mariana. NCBI lineage: Eukaryota > Viridiplantae > Streptophyta > Pinopsida > Pinales > Pinaceae > Picea > Picea mariana. The sequence goes on along the minus strand of JASDQU010754191.1, from coordinate 31,462 downwards.
ACGATTTCTGTCGAGCAATAAATTTCTTCTTGTTGTGTCTTCCTAAGGCATTGTTATAATACCACACCAGCTTCACCTGTGTAACAACCATCCAATTATAACTTTAACATATCATTCTACAAAAGGTCATCAGAAAATCTTCAGTGTTTGCTCATCTGATTAAAACTTATAAACCATAATATCACAAGATCAGTGATCATTGGGAAGGATGTGTTGAGATAAAAGTTTAAAACTTTGAACAAGGATAGGAACATGAGATTCGGGCTGGCTCATCAAGAAAAACAACGAAAAAATATATTGAAAGCTACTAGAAGGTCCCAAATTCCAATGATTCTCAAAAATCATAAGAGGAAACTTGTAGAACATCAATAATAAACACTTCAAAAGTCAGTACTCAGTATTACTGGAACCGGATAGTTTAAACCAAACAGTCCAGGTATAAGGTGTTTTAGGCCTAAATTGTGTCATTCTGATGGTGAGCCCATTTTGACCAAGACCAGCCCAAAACTGGTTCAAAGCCTAAAATCAGCTGGTTCAAGAATGAAACTGTCTGGTCAAGTGAGGTTGATTGGGCTCGCCGCTCAAAAAATGAAAACATTAGAAATTTTATAGAAAGATGCTCAAAATCCCCAAAAATGAAACCTAACCCTCTTCGTCGTCTAATCAATCACCTTCATTTTAGTCATTTCATCCAGTTGACCTCTTTTTTGGAATTGTATTTAGCTTTTAAGTTAATGTTGACATTTACCTTTACTTATATTTTACTTTCATTAATTTAAATCTTAACATTAAACGTTATAGAGGGACCCCCATTTCAGGATATTTGGTGATAGAATAACAGACCAAATCAGGTCTTTTTTATCTTTCAACAGACTTAAGAGCTTTTCAGCATTTTAATTTCTCACGTGTATGTAAAATAGCACCATGTACCCCTTCCTCTTGCACCCTTTGAGCTTGGAACTGTGGGAGTCAACGATTGAAACCTAGAAGGGGAATAGGCTGCTCAATGGTGCCAACTGATTGAAACGTATAGGCTGCCCAATGGTGCCAACTGATTAAAACATCAAATGGCAACAGTTGTTGAAGCCATTTGGCAAGAGAAATCAAACTTCAGATTCCTAGACTTAGTAAGTTGGTTTAATGGATAGATTTCAGGTGAGCTATGTACTCATTTAATTTTAGTATGATGAATCTTGTACACTTGAGGCCATGTAGAGCCTCAATGTTTATGTATTTTCTCTCATAACTTTAATTTTATGTAGCTCAAAAATTATATCTTGATGTGGTTTTACTATTTGCACTGTTACATGCAATATAAATCAACAAACTTTGCGTAATTGTTGTGTAGTGATTCAGATTTACATTTGTGCACATCAATATACATATTTTCTATTAAAATTTAATTATCTGATGTATTTTTTATTTAGTCAGGCCCAATGTAGTTCCAGTCTGTTTTATAATTTTGGGGCAAACTAGTTCCATCCCGGTTTTGGTTCTGACTAATTTGTCAAAAACAGATCTAATGACAATCTCAAGGACAGAATTCGGCAGTTAGGATGCAGAAATAGTTTGTCCAAAATATTCATGAACACAGGAATAGTCAGGAACAAAGCACAAAACCTTATTTGATTGAAGCAAAGTCTCAATAATCAGTCCTGTTACCCCCCCCCAGCCTAGGGGTAACTAAGGAGACAATGTCTCGAGGCCCGTAGGTAGCAGACATGGAGTGCCAAGAGCCAGATGATCAGTTGAGCCTGCATTTGAGCAGACAGAGCCCCACCTCGCCACCACACATCGCCATTCATCGTCAATAGCATAGCAGCGTCTACCACACCAGCTTGGTCCACAGAGCACAACAGGTCTTGCTTCATGAGGTAACAAGTCCAGTCTCATGGTAAGTGTCACTTTAATAATCGAAGCATTTGAGCATGTTGCAAAGAGTCCTTTCTTGATTATGGAACATTTGCTTGGAAATTATACCTTTTTCCTTATTTCACCTTTGGTGGTTGACATGGTATCCTAATAAGTTGGTCACCCTCGGGAAAAGGATGGCTACTGGGGGGTCTCCTTGAAGGGTCATCGTACCATTCCCACTCATGCTTACCACTTTCCACACTTCTTCCCCTCCGTTTCCTCGTCTTTTGGGTTGTTGGGTTCATTGACCCCAAGAAGGGCTTGTATCTCATTTCATGGGAAGAAGGGGGGGCTGAAGGCCCAGAGGTGTTGTAGGTAGCACTGTAAAAGTCAAAATCCATAATCTATCCTTCTAGATGCTCGCCCTAAGCTCCTGAGAGCAATGAAACGCTTCCTCATAAAAATGAAGGACCTTCTAAAAAGAAAATAAATGAAAATGTCCAGTTTGATGGGGGAATGCATTGTGGTGTCCTTTAATTTCCAGTACATATGGAACTCAATGTGTTCTAACTTCAAGTGGCATTGTGGTGCTCTTTAATTTCCATTGCATATAGCACTCAATATTCGGAGTCCGGACCATAAAAATGAAAGCCAAATAAAGGGCTTGGAAAAATGTTGCAAACGAAGGGATGCAGCACACCCTCCACAAAGGCACCCATAAATGAGACCATATGAGCCCTTGATATGTCAAGAACCCCATGCCCAAAAGTACTACCACAATCCACCTCATACTCACTACATGGCCTAGAGATTGTCTTCTCGAGAAACATTCCATGACACCCCTCCCATACCTAGATTTGACAATGTTTATAAGGTCTTTGAGCATTTGTTTAATTTGAAAAGGGGGGACTTAATGCACTTGATTGGGTGGCTCTTTTATTAAATGTGGCTTACTTGGCATGATTCATATGACTTATGGACCCTTGGAGGGTGTATTTGTTTGTCTTTGCGAGACCTTGCCCAGTGAAAACTACTCATGGAGGGGCTAAGCCACTTGGACCTTCATAGGGGCTTGAAATCCCATGGGATGGATGATGTGCCCCACACATTGGAGGCCTAGGATGATGAACGTTGCACCTAGGGAGACATCTCAAGCACTTGGACAACGCCCGAAAGCATGAAGGATGGCATCACCCTCCTATGCCCAAACGTCCCTCTTTTGGAGCATGATGTCCCACTTTGGAGGGAACGTTTTTCCATTTTAGTGCACTTGGTGGTGTTGTGGGCTTGAAGCCCCACTCTCTTGCTTGATTTGGGGGTGGCGTGGCACATTTCTAGCATGACATCCTAGCCTTTGGAGGCTTATCTTCACACGTTCCACCTTGGATAGGAATTTTATGGGCTTATGTCCTATAATTTTGTTATTTTTGGTCATTTTGTAGGCTATGTGGGAAAAAAGAGCAAATGGATTTGCTAATTAAGCATCATAACTTAGGTTTTAGCCTAAAATTATGGATTTAATTGTAAAGTGTACAAATGTGGACAAACATGACTTGGGCTTTCCTCATATAAATATGAGGCAAGTCATTTTCATTTTGACAGAACTTGTCACTTGATAAATTTACTCTTGGACTGAAATCTCGGCCCCCTTGGACAATTTGCTCTCTCTCTTCTCTTGTGCAAATGGATGCAATACTTGTTATTTGGAGCAATAAAGACTAGCAATTTCTCTTGATGGTGTTTCTTGGCAAGTGTTGGATGACTTTTTKGTAGAAAAGGGTTTTCTTGCATACTATCTCTTGGATTTGGTGAGTAATTTCTGCAATTTCTTGTCGTGTTGCTTGTTTAAATTCAAGGAATATATCTAAAACCTTAAGAGGAGTAAAAGGGCTTAGACCCTCCACCAAAATTTATTCTTCTTTGTTATTGAAGGGCTATWAGGCTTGCAACAAGAAGTAAGAGGGTTTACACCCTTGTTGCAAGGCTTAGCTAGGGATTATTTCTCTAGGAAGTAAGACAGTAGTTAAAATTAATGCAGTTGCAAGAGCCATTCTCTTGGAGGATAGCAAAGACCCTAGTTGTGTTCTAGGGCCCCCAGTACACTCTTGGGGTTCTTGGTCTGGGACCAAGCAGTTAGAGCCATGGAAAAAGACCCTAGTTGGGCCCCCAATGTATTTCTGGGGTTCTTGGTCAAGGACCAAGTAGTTTTGATGATATAAGTCCCTAGATGTGTTCTAGGGCCCCTGGATGTGTTCCAAGGAATCCTTGCTCAGTGCTTGGATTGATCCTTGGTTGTGTACCTTGGTGGTTAAGCCCCTAGATATATTCTAGGGCCCCCAGATGGATTCATGGGCATACTGGTCTGGGACCAAGGAGTTTCTTGGTTAACTACCAAGCAAAGATGATGTGTGACCTTCTTCTCTCCCGAGATGGTCCATGTGACCTAGGAGCAGTTAAGAAGAAGGGCATGATCACATCATTGACCCTCCTCATATGTTGGAATGATAAAATCTTATAAGTTATATCATGAGACTCATGTGGACAAAACTGCCATTAAAAAAGGACTTACCCTTTGACTTTGTCTTATTGTTTATTAATGAAACCCCCCTTGCTTGAGTTATGTCCCCCCTAATTGTATGATGATGTGTTGGTTCGATTCCTTACTTCTTCCTAAAGAAAGTTGGTCGCCTTGATCTTGAAACCCTTCTCATCGACTTGTCTTACTACCTTGCTGACTTTTTTGATTTATCACTTGATATTTTAAATTGGTAAAATATTATTTCTTTATTTGTTAGGAATTAGCCTAACCCTAAAGTTATGGCAAGAGGACTAATATGTTATCCCTAACCTACCTACCTAAAACTATAAGAGTGACCTATCCCTCACTTGTTACACTCACTCACTCTCGTAGCCAAGTTAAAAACTGAGGTTTTTACTGCGGCTCTTCTAGATAGGGTTTCTAGTTTGTTGCAGCTCTTCTGGACAGATTTATTTTGGATCCTCTCAACTCCTATCTTGTGTGGTCTTGGTCTGCTCCAGCTACTGTGGGTTTATCCATATCAACCATGATTGTTTAGCCTGTCGCTGACCTGTAGGAGACTTTCCCAGCCAGCTATAAAGGATTTCCTTGTTGATGTTGTTGTTCCGGTACCTTCTTATTGTGTCGCCTTGCTACCTAAATGGTGTCGCCTTCAATTTTGTCGGTGTTGCCCTTTGTGTATTGTCTTACCTTGTCTTCTAGCAACCCTAGTACCTTGAACAGGTTTGTTAGGGTTGTCCTAGAACTGTTGGTATTTTTTCCTTTGTTGTAGCAAACTTCTGTGTTTCCTGGGTTGAAAGTATTAAGGTTGTTTGTGGTTTCTTTTCCAACCCTAGGTTGGACAATGTTGTTTTTCTTTCAGCCATATTACTTGACAGTGGCATTGTCTTTATATTTTCATCCTGCTGAATTGGTTTCTGGTTTTCTAACCTAAAAGTTCTTCTTGGCATTGTCCCTATGATCATGATGAGATCTACCCTGAGGGTTTGATCCATGATCTATTAATCTTTTTCTGAACATACATTAAGGAAGGTAACAACAGCATATCAGGTATTTTTGTTCCTTGTTTTAGCTAAGGTAATACTCAGCTCTATGTTATGCTACTTACCGATTTATGTTATTAAATTATGCATCAGAAATTTTTAATGTGTTGTTGATCGAGAATTACAGTAGCAAATGATTGGAAATTTATAAAATTATTTATGTTTCTAGCTAATCTACTTTTTGCCCTTAAATTCTAACATGGTATCGGAGCTTAGGGCATGAAAAGAGCTCATTTGTGACAGACTTTTGAGCCTGCGTAGATCCTCTATTAAGAGTGTGCTTTTCAAATCAGCAGAAAGTTTGCTTTTCATCAGATCTCTCCTGTAAACAGTCTTCAGTATGGCTTCTTCAATCAAAGCAGAAGATAGGCTTGAAGGGGCTTCAAACTTCAATGCCTGGAAAGCTAGGGTCTTTAATGTCCTGAAAGAAAGTGACTTGGATGAGTTGGTTACCAAGGTGATGGAAGAACCTACTACAAATGCGAGAAGAGCAACCTACAAGAAGAGGCAGGCCAAAGCCAAGAGGGTCATATTTGACTCAGTTGAGGATAGTATGATGCCTCTTATTGCTCACCTAAGAACAGCAAAGGAATGCTTTGATGCCCTAGCCAACTTGTATGAAAAGAAGGCCCCAACTAAGAAGAGAACCTTGAAGAAACAACTACGTACATTCAAGATGGGAAAGGATGAAACCATCTCTGCCTTCTTTTCCAAAATTTCCCAAACAAGAGATCAGCTTCCAGCAATTGGAGTTGTAGTAGATGATGATGACCTTGTACAAACAGCAGTATATGGTCTTCCAGAATCATGGGAGTCATTTCTCCCATCAACAAATGGAAGAGAAGTTCAACCAAACTTCAAGATATTATGGCATGATTGCTTGGAAGAAGAGGGCAGACTTAAAAGCATAAATGAACCCTCCACTGTGAAAGACCATGCTCTTTCAGCCAAAGCCAAGAAATGGAAGAATTTTCCTCAGCACAAAGGAAAAGGTAAGAAACCTCAATGTAAGCACTCTCATCCTCACTCTCATTTATCTAAAGTAAGATACTTTAACTGTAACAAGCTAGGTCATTATGCAAAAGATTGCAAGAACCCTCCTTCACAGCAAAAACAAAAAGGCAGGTTCCATGATTCATTTGCAACTGAGGAAGGATAGCCTCAAAGAAAGAGAACCAGAGTTGTTTCTAAAAAACAAAAACAGGGCAGAGAAAGTTATCTTGTTTCAACTCTCTCTGGTGCTATCACCAAATCAGAAGAAATTTGGTTAGTGGACAGCGGGGCCTCCAAGCATATGATTGGTTTCAAACAAAACCTTGTGAACTACCGAGATAAGAAGTTCAATGTGAAGGTAGAATTGGGTAATGATGGCACTTATGCCATCAAAGGAGTTGGATCAGCCTCTTTTCAACTTCAGTCAGGTAATGTATTTCATGTTGAAGAAATTCTTTATGTTCCTGGATTAAAGAAAAATCTTATTTCAGTTGCAGTTCTAGAAAGTAAAGGGTACACAGTAGCCTTCTCTAAAGGAAAGGCTCTTATGTGGCCCTCAAATGAAAGTATGAGCTCAGCCATGATAATCAAAGTTCAAGAAGGTGGAATTTACAAAATCAATGGTCGAGTTATTCAAGCATTAGCTCATGAGATGATCAACCCCTGCGAAATATGGCACAGAAGGTTTGGACATCTCAACTATAATGCTCTCGCAGGTTTGCAAAAGATGGTAACAAGTATGCCAATTTTTCCTTTTGAGCATGATAGTATTTGTAGAGGTTGTGCTCTTGGTAAAAATACAAAGAAAGCTTACCCTCACAGTAATAAAAAAACTAAATGTATCTTAGATCTTATTCATTCTGATCTTTGTGGACCTATGACTCCTCCATCCATGAATGGTTGTCGTTATTATATCATTTTTATTGATGATTTCTCTCCCGTAAAACCTGGTTTTATTTTTTGAAAACTAAAGATGAATCTTTCAGTAAATTTCAAGATTTTAATAATCTTATTGAAAATCAGACAGGTAGACATATCTGTGTTTTCAGAATAGACAATAGAAAAGAGTTTGACTCCCACAAGTATGATGATCTCTGCCAAGCTTCTGGGATTAAGAGGGAGTTGAACGTGCCTTATAATACCCAACAGAATGGGGTTGCAGAAAGAAAGAACAGAACAATTTGTGAGGCAGCCAGAGCTATGATGTATGATCAGAATCTTTCATTGTCTCTTTGGGCTTGTTGTCGCCTTTATATACACCTAGGAAACGTGAAAGAAATCTGCAATCCACTCGGTGTGTCCTTGGGGGCAAAGTTAGAGTTAAGGTGTTGTCACCTAATCCTCAACTCCTCCGTCTAGGCCAACTCCTAGCAAAGCCAAGGGGGGTAGTCCCTAATAAAATAATCTAAGGCTTAAACTGGAATCTAAGCAACTAGCATTCTAGGAGTTTATTGCATTAACCAATATACACAGCAAATCTATTCTAAAGCATACATAGATCAATTAACCACCACAAGATACATAAAAGATACTTGCATAAAAGGATACTTGAGATAATAATAGATGCAAGTAAATTAATTAATGATTCAAAGTAAATGACTGAAAGTAAAGTGCGTGAAGCAAATGGCTTTGTAAATGTAGAATTGAGACCAGTGCCTTAAAAGTATAATGGGCAATGTAGATCGAGTATTTTATTAGATTTATTGATAGTAGGTTAATGACATAAATTTTATTTGCAGGAAAGTAAAGTGTTTGAACTAATCTAGATTTGGCCCTTCAGAGAACATCCCTAAAGTTGAGGTTGAGCTCGCCAAATATCCAACAGGGAGGTCCCTCTGATTTTGCACACAAGCCCAAGAGAATGTGGGAGATCCGATAGAGAGAACCTAGATCTCAAAGTTCCCGCCAGATATCTTACACAAACTCTCTTGCGTTTCCACTAAAGCAAAGTTTCTTAAGGATTTCCCTATTAATCTATCACCACTGACCAACCCGACGTGTATGAAACTTACTCCCAGAAGATCGAGACAAGCTCGCATTTGGAAGGGTCAAGAACAACACTACGAGCTGAGGGGAGTTGTTTATTTTAAACAAGAAATAAAACTGTTGAAAGGAAATCTAAACTAGCAATTAAAGTATTATTTTGCAAAAAAGAAAAATTAAAATTGACTAAATTGTGTTATATTTTAACCTTATTGTTTTTGTGAGATTGTAGTGCTTTGTGATGAATTAAAGATTAATTTTAGCTTATGCTTAGGTATGAAAATTGATTCTAAACTAAAATTGCAGAAAATGACACAATCACCAAAACATCGTTCCCCCTAGAGGGATGAAGCGTGGGAGCTTGTAGTCCCACTGATTTTATTAAAGAAATTACACAACTTTTTATTGGAGTTGTGACCATTCATTAGGGGGTCACAAGTCTTTACAATGTTTTACAAGTGTTTATTGAATAAATGGGTGCTCGCGGGGGTCCCGGATGCTCCAAATCTGTCCAAAATGGATAGATCTTCCTCTTATCTATTCGTCAACCTGCATAAAACAGCAAGCAAACAATGACAAAAAATGGCCAAAAACACTTTGGAAGTGTCTTTGGTTATTAGTATGAAAGCCCAAAATTGACTAAGTAAAACTAGTGTAAATTGAGCAAAAATGAACTAAAAAGAGCAAGCTAAAAAGTTTGTCCCCTTAGGGTCTTTGTTTGTTGTTTTAAAACAGCAATATAAAGGCACTTAACTTGTCAAATATGAAAGTGAAAGCCTTTAGAAAAGAACTACCCTTTAACCTCTAAAAATTTTGAAAGAAAAAACATGCTAAAATGAGACTTTTCCTATGCTAGTTCCAAGCATTATGAAACTTGAAAGTAAAAACTTAGATCTAGTTGTTGATTTTTCAATATGCAAGGTTTAAGCATGATGTTCATTCCATTTTATCATTTAACTTAAACCATAAACAATTTTGTTGCAACAACCAAGATCACAAGAAGAAACCCCATGCACAAGTACACAAGAAGTATCCTGGGAAATCCTTCTCAACAAGGGTAGAAAACCCAGCCAATCCTTTGCTATATTCTTCAAGAGAAAGACCTTCACCAACAAGAAAACCTAGCACACAGGAGGGCGCTTGCAAACCCTAGAAGACGAGCGCCCAAGAGAGGTGCGCACTTTTCCCAAGATGTACTTGCTGAAATTTCCAAACTCACACAAAAGATATGATTCCTCAATGGGGAATTTACCTTTACTTATATTAGACTTGACCTGTCAACAGAACTGTTTATTGGCACAACAGGGCCAACCTCTATCTCATAATATAATTAATATTAACCAGATTAATTCTCTTTAACATTAATTATCAATTACATTAAGGTGGGGCTGACCTGTACCCTTTACATTACAATTAGGGTTACATGCAAGTCTGACTCTTGAACAATATAGCAAGGGATCTCATACACCCACTAGTGCTCAGCCACTAGGGGCACATCCATAGGGATGTCCATATCTTTGGCTCACTGCATTACACAGAAGAACCACTCTCACTAGTGCTCAGCCACTAGGATCACGTTCACTCATCCACAGGCATGTCCACTCAACAGATCTTCTTTCCCACTACATTACATAGGAGAGTCATCTGGAGTTCATCATCAACTCTTTTTGCAGAGGCTAATACATCATCTTCATCTTTGTCTCATGAAGGTTGTGCCCCAAGAACGGACCTGGGAGCAAAGAAAGGTGAGCTTTCAAAGGGAAATGTAGAAGGTGTGGCCAAGAATTAGGTTTCACTTCCTCAAGTTCTCCCCACCCTTGAGAAGAATGTGGTTCATGAGCTTCTTGCAACTCCTCTCAACTAAAATGTTGAGCCTCCATGATGCCCTATCATCTTTCTTCTTACTGATATCAAGAATTGATTGAATGGAAATATGGACAACTTCTGGGATAGATGTAGGGAAAATTTCCACTTCATACCCTATAATTTTGGCAGTGTAGTATTTCAAGTTGTTGATCCTGTCATCCATTTCCTTTCCACGAAAACTGCACCTCAACCTCTGTCGATTATGACGGGCAGTCGACTTACCATATTCCCATAGTGGGTCCAATTTCTTCGACATTTTCGTAGGGCACTAATTAAACCCAAGGCACAAAAAGAAATGGAAATCAACACAAAAGAATGCTGCAAATAAAAAATCAGACCTAGATAAGCATTAAATCTCACATTAAGAATTGGTAAGAAGAGAAAAATCTAACATACATTGCAAACCCTATACTAAATCTCGAAAAAAAACAAAATGCAAGCAAAAAAATTTATTCATACTTGGGAATAAAAAACAATAGATCAAAATTAATCCTCACTCCACAATAGCTCCGCTAATGATAATGAAAACACTAGATTTCCCCTCATTATCTTGATGAAAGATTGTGACAAACTCCAATGCTCTCAATCCCTTACCTATTTTTTCAAAATGAGGATAGAAAAACCAAAATCAGGCCTTAAAGGATCATCGGTGCAAATAGGGGGGCATTTTACATCAACCCGCAATATTATCGAAAATATCACAATATTTTGAATATATCGTGTAAATATCGATGATAAAAAAATATCATGATTTTTAAGGCGATAATATCAGGGCCTTGAAAAACCCGAGACATGTCGCAATATTTGTGATATTATCACGATATTAGCTACGGCGCTCATGACTAGTCAATGTATGTGCGTGCACGCACACATATATGTGTGTGTGTCATCATGAAGCACTTGCAACATCATTCATTCACATTACAATAAATGTATTCTATACTATATGGAGTTATCTTCGCTATCTTATTTGGATTGGATGTTTTTATAGTTATCGAATTAGACTATTCGTAACAATTAGGGTTTTTGGACCTACTAAAATCTTCTTGAAATACCATATGGGGCTAGTTCCACATGTGCAAGTAGTGGGCATTGACATGACTTCCATGACTTGGTGATCTGGTGGTCTCATTATGGACAAACAAACATTACACATCCTCCACGTGAGTTATGTAATGCACTTATTGATGCAAACACACACACACATATATATAACTGTACTTATTAATCCATTTTGGATCAAGTCAAATAGATTTTTACATGGTATAACTTTGGCCCATAAAAGTTAATAAAATATTCTAAACATTCTACCTTTGTTTTTCCTTCCATATATATTACTTGAACTTTGGTATTTCAAAGCTTAAAAAATATGTATTCATAAGCATATTTTGCCTCTCCTACAACTTCAATCTCTTCTMTTTGTTGATTCTTTAATTTCATATGCATTATTTTCTTATACACTAGTCCAAAGATGGGTATCTCTCTGATATATATGTGTGTGTGTGGGTGGGTGTCAATTGGGTCTAGCCCGAGTGGTTGTGGRTTGGAGTGGTATCCTCCACACCCAGGTTCTATTCYCGTAAGTGACATGTTGAGCTCACTATGGATCACGTTAAGTAAGTTTTTTCATGGTATAAATTTGGCCCCATAAACATTAATAAAATATTCTAAACTCTCTACCTTTGTTTTTCCTCCTAYATACCTTTGTTTTTCCTCCTATATATATAACCTGAACTTCAGTATTTCAAAATTTTAAAAATATATATTCATAAGCATATTTTGCCTCTCCCATACTTCAGTCTCTTCTTTTTGTTGATTCTTTAATTTCATATGCACTCTTTTCTTATACATGAGTTCAGCAATGGGTATCTCTTTGATACATGTAGGAAATTAGGGCACACGCATTTATAACACCATGGTGGAAAGAGAGAAAATGAAAGCTCTATTATTATAAACTTTGCAACGACACATCATTCACACACATCATGTCTCACTTTCTGCATTTATAATACTCCTAGGTGGTTAAGGTGATTGAACCACCTAACCACAACACCTAGCATTACTTTTGTCCCTTGTCTAATGTATAATGTGACACAAGTATTACTGACACATTATCGAGTGTAACACCAGTATTGCTATGCCTCTCGATAATCATTTCAAACTACAAGGAACATAAACAAAAAAATTTAGTATTGAGAATTCCCTGTATGGAGCATCAGCATGTATCTATTAGATTCTGGTTTGCTTAAAGGAGAAAAAGCGGCATTTATTAAAAGTGGGAACTACAAGACTTGAAGAAAAAAGAAGCAGAAATTAAGGGGCAAATCTGGAGCAAAAAATATGGCAAGTATTAACAAGGGGAAAATTCAATAATGCAGTACAGAGATGCCAATAGATGAATTAAAATTTCTAGTTGCAGACAGTAATAATATTTTTGATCTGAGTTTCCAATTCAAAACTGAGAGCAATTTAATAATAAATGTTGCTATAACAAGACCCGACTAAAGTGGTATTTTCATCACAAACAATTTCACACGATATGCTCTTATTGCACTAGGATGCTGAAGTAAAAATGTTAAGGTCGAGTACTGAATCTTTACAATAGGGATGATGTTGGGAGTTGAGACAAACCTGAGTATCATTGGCATCTGAACCACCGTTTGTGAAAAAGGCCTTACTCATTTTCTTTGCTTTGAAAATTTCAAGAACTTCCTTAGCAAGGTCCTGTAAACATGAGAATTAAACAACAAAAATGTCAAAATGTTAAGAGAATGCAGTGTACAGGTGCTAAATGCATTTAAGCATTGATTGATGAGAAGTTAAAGAGAAGAGGAAGAGAAAAGATAAGACAAGTGTGAAGAAAAGACAAGGAAAGATATGGCCACAAAGGCAAGGAAGGAAACGGGATACAGTAAATACAGCATTAATGGACAGAAATAACTCAAAGAAATCAATGGGTCTCGTAAATAAATACCTATTAAAACTAGCAACAGAAGAATTCACAAGGTATTCATAAACTAAATCACAGGATACTAGTAATATTCACAGGAAAAAAACACCAAATTATTAAGTAGAAAGCAATGCATAATAGGATAGACCTGGCTCCTGGTGCTGTGCAGATGGGATTTAAGTGCCAGTGTCAGACATAATGAATCAAAAGAAAATATACAGTATTGAAATAAGAAAGACGGATGATGTTTCAAGTGCTTGATCTTGTCATTCCTCAGATTCAACCTCTGAAATGCAAACTAATATGAAATTCAGATCCAAATCCATCATATAGATAGTTACCAATGAAGGCTGAGTGGTACGGTTCCAAAATGAATGATAAAAAGGCAATTTATTGAGTTGCTTTGTAGCAGCCGCTACAAGACGTGGTTCATTTCCTCCTACAATAGCCAGCAACATCATATATTAAATTCTTAACGTTAAGTAACTTTAAGAATGAAATATGCGGGCCGATCAATATGTAGTATTAAAATCTCATATCAAAATACAAAAAAACAGTGCTAGAAAAAAATATGCAAATACACTTGAATACCTTAACCTAAAGGGGACTAAAGGCAATGAAAAAATACAACAGACTAGGAGACTTCAGATAGTGGGTAAAACTAAACATCAGATAGTGGGTGATATATTCACGTTGACCTAATATCTATTTATTTCCCCTGACCTTCACAAAATATATATTTATATTTCCTCATTTCCTCTTTTCCACACACGTTACTTGTGTTTCTCTGATGAAGGGTGATGAGCTACACCCGAACGCCAAACTCAAAGTTTTATCCTAAATCCTTACTGACAAAAATGAGAAACTGCGGAAACTGACATTTTTCTTATTAAATTACAGTCAATGAACAAACCAGACATCCGACCAATGTATTCGATAAAAGCAGCGACAGATAACTGACCAACAAACGATTTGGCAAAATTCAAATTAATATTTTACCCATAGCATACACACTGACAGCATAAGATGTTCAAGCATCCATCACATCAGAACAAAAACATATTATTACACGAAAAACCATAATTCTTCACAGTAGCAGCGAAGAACAAAAGTAGATTTTTTATCGCAATAGCAACATTCATCAACAGGCAACACAAATATTTTCAACTGCATAGAAGAGAAGTATTTGTAACTAGAAGAATGATTTGAACCAGTGTATATACACAACTAGCAGTGAGTGGAAATGCCCATGAATAGAATCAAGACACTAGCGACAGTCTAATACACACTAGCAACAGTCTAATACATTTGTCCAACAAAACACATTTCTAAAATATATAAATTTAACATTGGTGGCTCTGGCCCAACAGCAAGAAAAGAAGTAGCAATCTGATCTGGCATGATAACTCACGTGATGGTTTATTAAATTCGACATTAGATGTATTTCATGCAACACAAAAGCTGTCCAGAAATAACAAGAAACATATATTCTTTTAATTACAGAACTCTGTTAAAAATTACCTTGAAGTTGAGTATATGACATTCGTCCTCTAGGTACATCTATAAACCTCTTGTACCATTAAAGGAGATATAACTTATAAGTAAGCATTGTATGCCAGCAAATTGTCTTTTTCTGGAATAAGTAGTCAGGAGAAATAAGGATAAATTAATCTGGAGTAATAAGGAGACATAATATGCTTTTTATGGAGTAATAAGCAAACTTAAATTTTGGACTCATGAGGAGATATAGTTTTGCAGTAATAACGAGATTTTGGGAAAGCAATTTGAAGGTTTCTTGTCTGGAGAGATAAGAAGCTCAGTACAAATTGATTTTTCCCTACAGATAAGAAGCTCAGCACACATGGCAAGCATTATCAAGGTTCGAAGTAGAAGATGAAGAAGATTCTATAACGCAATGACCTATGAGAGAATGCCACAGGAGGTTTTATTATAAGAAGAAAAACAATAAATCCCTTCTCATATCTTTTGCACTTGAGGATGTCATTCTCCACATGTTGGAGGCATCAATTGTGATGTTGAAGCTCAGTGCAAATTAAAAAGTTTATATGAAATGACAAATGAACTCTGGGTTTTATCACTGAGAAAAAGCTGTCAAATTTGAAGATGTTTGAAACAAATTTGAGAGAACATGTTCAAAAGATGAAACAACTTCAAAATGAATTTTGGCAATTGAGACTACTATTGAAGGTAAGGATTTTGTAACAATATTATTGAATAGTCTTCAAAGCATGTATCAAAAGTTTGTGACCTCATTATGCATTTCTTCCAGAATTGAAATACCAATATTTGAAGAAGTTGTAGGATTGCTTATTGAAGAAGGGTGAAGGTGAAGGACCAGACAGAGCATTCACAGGAAAACATAAAGGTCGAGGCAAAGGTGGATTCAATAACTAGCAGCAGACTTTTACAAGCAATTCACAAAACTCTAGAGGTAATTCTCAATCCAACATGCCTAAATATTGTAATCATGTGGAAAGAAAAATCATATAAAAGAGGAATGATTTCTAAAGATAAGGCAAGAAGCAAAGAGAAATACACGCAGAGTTAGAAATCAAGGTAGAGATGATAGACAATGGACATAGAAGCAGTTTTGCAGAGAGCAGTAAAATTGTCAAGCAGAATGAACCTGAAATGGATTATCTTTTCATGGCCACACATAAAGAAGTAGAAACTTCTTAGTGTGTGGACAGTATCGCGAATCTGGAGCTAGCAAACACATGAATGGGCGAAAACAATTTTTTACAAAAATTGATACATGTGACAATGAAGTGATTATATTAGGAGATAACTGAATACATCAAGTGCAGGGAAAAGAAGTACCAATGACAGTATCAAGAAACAAAGTTAAAATCATTAGAAATGTCCTTTTTCTACCTGTCTAAAAGCAAATTTGCTTTCTGATAGCATGAATGCAGATGAGAATTTTATTGTTGTTTTTTGACAAGAAACAGTGTTCAATTGAAGACATGAAGAACAATATTGTGGCCAGAGATGTACACAGCAATGAAATGTACAGATTTGAAGGAAATCCAAGAGAGGGGCAAGCAGTCTTCACGTGGTCCACTTTGGGGAACTAACATTGGCATGAGAGGTCTTCTCACTTGAATTTTTCTACTTTGGTTTCTTCTACCAGCACAATATGGTGAATTTCATCTCTCGGGCCTATGAAGTGGTTATCATGTAACTGCAGGAATTCTGGGTTTATAACCAAATTGTCATTGGTATTCAAGTTGGTATAAAGCCAATGACAATGCATCAGGAGACAAACAATAGTTCCTTATACATTGCAGCAGAATGGTGTGGCATAGAGGAAGAACAGATCAATAACAGAGATGGCCAGATGCATGTTGAAAGGACGTAATCTTGGAGATCAGTTTTGGGAAAAGCAGTTCAGATAACAGCATTCCTATTGAAGAGGAGTCCTAAAAAGGTAGTTGACGGAGTAGTCTTAAGGAGGCTTGGTTAGAAATAAAGGCACAAGTAAAGAATTTCAGAGGTTTGGGTTGTTTTGTCATGTTCATATTCTAGACAAGACTAGACATAAGTTGGAAGAAAAAATCAGAAAGTGTATACTTGTTAGTTATTGTTATCCCCAATTTAGGGATAACTAAGGAGATTATGTCTCAAGGCCCACAGGTCCTAGACATGGAGTACCGAGAGTCAGATCGACTTGAGCATGGCCCTGGAGGGCCCATCTTTTTCTTTCTTCAGCACCTCCACTTTGTCAGAAGCAACAGTATCCATCACCTCGGCCAGGTCTTGTAGCAGAAGTGGATCTTGCTCCATGAGGTAATGAGTCCGGGTATCATGGTATGTGTCACTCTAATCCTCAAAACCTTTGAATATGTGCATTTAATTCTTTTTGTTTCTAACAGGTGCTTGGATCGTATGCCTATCCACTTGACCATATCTGGGGGGAATGACAGGATGCCCTAGTAAGCTTGTGCCCATAGGTTTTGAGTTGCTACTGGGGGGATTCATGAGAAGCCATCGTCCGCTCCCACCATACTTACCACTTTCCATCTTTCTCCTGCTCATCCATCCCATTACATTGGTCTGAGCATTGGGTTGGCCAAATATTTAAGGGTTGTACCTTACCTTGTGGGAAGAAGGGGCTAAAGGCCCAGAGGGTAAAAGTAGTTGGCAAAAGATAAAAGCCAAGAATGAAACCTCGAGATGCTTCGCCCAGGGATCCCCGAGAAAGCAATAAAAAGCTTCTCAGCAAGAAGCAGAGGGACCCACATAAAAATAATAAAACAAGACATGGTTAGAGGAATGGGGGTCTCATCGTGAGCCAGCCTATTAGGTCCATGGGCATCTAGCAGTATGACACTACTAGCAGTTGGTCACCACGCCAGGGTAGTGGCTCTTGGTGGCATAGCCAAGAGAAAGGGGGTCTCATCACGAGCCAACCTTCTCATTTCCATGAAATGCTTGTGGGTAACATTGCCACCACTGGTCACCACGCGGGCAGTGTCCCCTAACTAGCTTCTTGAAGAAAAAGCAATAAAAATAAAGATAAAAGGCATGAATGGGCTTGGAAATATTTGCATTCATGACAGGTGCAACTCACCTTCTACAAAGGCACCCACAGGTAAGCCATATATTTCTCTGCTATCACTGCACCCCTTGCCCACACATCCCCTATCCACTTCACCCACTCACATGGCTTGGATTTGATCTCTCCCGGAAACACCCCACATCCAGTGAGCATTTGCCCAATAGGACATCCTAGCGTTTCCTCCAAAATTGGCTTGTAGATTAGTATAATATCTTTGAGCACTTCTCAGGGTAAGACGGGTTTTATGCACATGTTTAATAAAATTGATGATTAGATGTGATTGGCATTGCTATGATCCCTATGACTTATGAGCCCATGGAGGGCGTATTTGTTGATGTGCAAGGCCATACCCGATGGACAAGTACCCCTATAGACAGGTACACACGGGGAGATGATTAGTTCGAACCTCCATGGGGATGAAAGCCCATCAGATGGATATTGAGACCCCAGCAGGGAGCAGAGACAAATCAGAGGGTTTGCACCGGAGAAGAGGAGGACGTTCCACCAGAGGCAGCTTAGCAGACCTGTACCAACGGGGGTTGTGCCCTTTCCATCAAGACGTTGGCCTTGGAAGGCCCATGATGTCACCCAGGACACCTATGACGTCATCCAGCACTTGTGGAGGTTTTGGGAGGCAGTTTTGTGCCAAGTGGCACATGTGGTAGGTTCTGAAGGCCCAAGGAGGGCCAAACGTTTTACTCCAGGAAGCCAGTGTTGCCCTAAAGGGGCCTAACATCACCCTAAAAGGGCATGATGTCACCTTTTATGCTTGATTAGGGTTTTAATTATGACAATTAATGTAAAACAATATTTTGATGTATTTTTGGCCATGTCGGCGTTTTGTGACCAAAAAATAAAATTAAGGTCATTGATATGGTATAAGTAGAGAGCTAAGACTCTCTTTTTCTCATCATCTTTCACTCACACTTGTGTGAGGTCTGAAATTTGCGCCCTTCTAGGGTTGTTTGCTGAAATTACTAGTGCGCACTTGTTGAAGGAGGCTTGTTTTGGTGAAATTGGCATTTTTCTTGGTGGAAGGTTTCTAACTAGGGTTTGGCTTGATGAATACTTGGTAAATGTAAGTGAATTTTTGCAATCCTTCCCTTACTTGAATGGTTATAGTGTTTTACTTGCATTTTGTTAATGAAATTGTTGGAATAAACCCTAGGAAATAAGCACATGTTGGTGTCCTTATTTTAATTCCCTACTAGATTATGCCAAGGAGTAGTTTTTTCTGTTGGATACATTGCTAGGGCCTTGCCATTGCAACACCCTATCTCTTGTTCTTCATCCTAGCCGTTTTTACCTTGTTATTGAGCTAAAGAAGGAGGAAAACGTGGTAAGGCCTAGGGTTACCTACACCTTAGTAAACTGTTTTCCCCTAGGGTTGATGGTTGAAGCCTTGGCTTACCAACACTTCACCATCAAATTTCTCTTGTCTTTGGCCCTACTATTATCATATGGTTCCTTCAACTCTTGCCGCTACTTTTGGGGTTGGTTCACCTTCAAATTTGCAAGTGCAGAGGATGCCCTATGGGTGCTCAAATCCCCCTGGAGCATCGACTCAACCCCAATCCTCTTTAAACTTTGGACGCCACTTTTTGATGCAAGAAAGGAAYAGCTAGACATTGTTCCTATTTGGGTGAGTCTCCCATGTCTCCCTCTGGAATTATGGTCTAWG
Source organism: Picea mariana (assembly GCA_032191745.1). Taxonomy (NCBI): domain Eukaryota; kingdom Viridiplantae; phylum Streptophyta; class Pinopsida; order Pinales; family Pinaceae; genus Picea; species Picea mariana. The sequence goes on along the minus strand of JASDQU010754191.1, from coordinate 11,971 downwards.
GAAATCTTTAAAATGATTGGGAAGATGTAAGGACTTCCCTAATGATAAGTCCTAGGCAACTAAATAAAACTTGACCCATGCTAACATTTTACAAAATTATCCCACGCAGGGGAGCGRGCATTCCATGGACACAGAAAGAAGTGTTGGGGACAAAAATGCCCTGCTAAGCCATAAGTCTTCAAACTTGTCGTACCACCAGGTACATCTTCATGATACATTACGTTGACACCTAGTTGAAATAGGTGGTTAACATCTGGCTCCACATGGGGACGTGTGCTTGATCTTTTGGAAGGAGAGCATGAGAGAACCTCAGAATCTGCAAAACAAAGTTCTCACCAATAACCAACATAAGTACATTTGTGAAAAAAATAAACAATAATCAAATAAACGAAATGATATTGGCAATAATCAAATAAATGAAATGACTATACCATGAACTATATATATAATTTAACAATGACAAAATTGAAAGAAACAAAAGAGAAGGTTAGAGATACGCTACAAAGGGCATCCCTTTGGACACCAAATGGCTCATCACTTGAAAAATAACTTGAGTTGTTGTCCATTCCTTGGGATGTTCACAAGCTCACCATCCAAGTGGCTAAGGTAGAAAGAATTAGGACCTACTATTTCCCGGATCATATATGGACCCAACCATAAGCTGTCAAACTTCCCATGTTTGCCTGGTTTTTCTCTGCCTTTATCCCATAATAACACTATATCCCCTACTCTGAAATCCCTCTGTCTTGCCGACTTATCAAATGCCCTTTTGATCTTTTCCTCATTTCTAGAATTATGATCATAAGCATTTCTTTTGTTTTCATCCAAGTCAATTATCTGATTAATCATGTTCTAAACCGCATCTTTTTCTGAAGTGAAATCCTGAAGTAACTCATATGTTGGAATCTTGAGATGTATTTGCAATTGAACATCCAAACCATATACCAACTCAAATGGAATTTTCCATGTTGAAGCCTTTTTTGTTATTCTATCTTCCCATAATGTATATTTGATTTTACTATCCCATGATTTCTTGTTTTCTCCAACAATTTTCTTACCTATGGTCATTAGATTTTTATTACTTGTCTCTGCTTGACCATTTCTTTGAGGATAATAATCTGATGAATGGGACAAGATAATGCCATATTTAAAAAAGAAAGAGAACATCTCTGTTGAGCAAAAGGATTTTACATTATCTGTTACTATTTTTGAAGGAACAACAAATCTAGTTATTATCTTGTCTTCAAGGAAATTCATAACCACCCTTTCGGTCGCTAATTTAGTAGGGATGGCTTCAACCCATTTAGTAAAGTAATTTGTAGTTGTTAACACCCATAAATAACCATTACTTGACTTATCATTAAACTTTCCTATGAAGTCCAAACCCCACTGCTGAAAAGGGGCTTCAACCACCACTGGTTGTAAAGGGAGGGCAGCTAACTTCTGATTTCCAATGAAAAGCTGACAAGGCTCACATTTTCTTACAAGTTTATGGACATCTGAAAAGATTGTGGGCCAATAATATCCGGCTCTATTAAAGTTTCTGCTATTATTAGGTTACTTTCAATTTACTAGATAACAATGGCATAGATAGGATCACTGAGAGAAACACAATCACAAGAGTACACAAGCATTTATCCTGGGAAATCCTCAAGGGGAAGAAAACCCAGCAAAACTTCCTTAATATAGATAGCCAATACAATGCCAAGACAATGAACCAAGCAATACAGAAATTCCTCTCCCAGAGATCTGCCTCTCTCTCTCTTCCTTCTTCTCCAACTGCAGCTTCAAACTTGTGCTCTGATGAACAAGTGAGTGTGTGTCCAAATGAGGCGCTAGCCTCTCTTATTTATACAATTTTGCACGTGTGAACTGGGATGTCTTTTCACTGGCTGGGCCGACTTCTCATTCTGGGTGGTTATAACCACTTTAATATATTCTGGCTGGGCCGACTTCTCATTCTGGGTAGTTATAACCACTTTAATATATTTTGGGGTCGACTTTTCATTACAATTAGGGTTTGACCAATCCGCAAAAGGGGATTTGGTCAATTACAATGCCCGACATGATCAATCCACAAAAGGGGATTGATCTAATCAATAATAAATATATTTTATCTTTATCCACAAAAGGGGATAAGAATATTCTTCGCAGTTACACAATATTTTAACACTCCCTCTTAACAAGAAGGATATTCTTTATCTTTTGACAGGTCACTGGATGTCGACATCAACTAGGTAGGAGCATCCACTGGATAACATCATCAACTGGGCAACATCATCAACTGGATAATAGGAGGCATCAATATAATCCACTTGGTCATCTAGCATCATGATCACTGACTGGCATATCTATAAATCATCGAAAGTTTTGTTCTCTTTATCTTTGCACAGAAGATACTCTTTCTTTCTTTCGTCTTCACGCATAAGTTACTTCTTTCTTATCTTCTCACAGAAAATATCTTATCTTCACACAGAAGATGTCTTATCTTCACACAGAAGATATTCTATGAGTTTTGCCATTCCTTTTATGTTCTCCCTTCTCTTGTAGTCATCTATCTCACCCATCCACTGGAGAGGGCTACTACCATAGCTTCACTCCTAGTCATCCCACATGAACTAGAGAAGCTAAGATGCTAGCCTGGGCAAGACTAGACTCCCTTTCCATGATCCACGTAGGATCACAACACAGACCTCAAGAGCCAACTAACCATTCCACATGGTTAAGGTTTGTGTTCCAAGCTACTCAATCCTTGGCCAGAGGAGAGTATCTGCCCGCTGCCCCTTGGAAAAACATCCACATTCCTCTCTACGAGAGTGGTCACACCCCTCTCTACGAGGGTATTCTAGCATGTCCCTAGAGTATCCAAAACTCAACACTTGGAAAGAGGCCAACCTTGGCAAATTTCTCATTCCCCTTCTCTACGAAGGTCTCTTCCTTCTCTACGAAGGTCTCTTCTCTTTCTCCTTCTCTACGAAGGTCTACCTGTGGGATTGCTCATTCCTTCTCTACGAAGGTCTAGCTATGGGATCCAAAAAATCTCTTGTGGTCCAAAATCTTTCAATGGTATAATACCATGCTACCCATCAGTTGGGCACCATCCATCTACTGGATAACTTTCATCTTGATCAAAATATCTGGGCACCATCCATCTGCTTTCCTAACTGCATCAAATCACGATCCTCCATTTCGAACTCGGAGACATAGCTCCCTCTTACACCTAACTGATAGTTTATAATCATCATCCTTGAAGTTCTCTTCTGTAATATCCTGGGTGCCTTCTNACTGGATCAACCTGCTCCCTCTGCATCTATAAGAACGGTACTGGAGCAACTTGTAGTTACCTGCAACTCATCCACTATATCTAAGTATCCATCTTTTTCTTCATCTTGAATATTTATGTTCTGGATCTTTAGGAGCCTCCTACTCCTATATAAATATTGGATATTGTCTGGTCTTTATTGACTGTCATCATATCATACGTCCTTCTCGTGTTGTCTAACTTCCGCAAGTCATGGCATAAGTTCTTTGTTCCGAGACTTGTAAACTTACTTACAGTATGCTTTCTTTGTCACTCTCATGAGTGATCATACATGAAATAAATATTTCATCTCTTTCTTCATCCTCTTCTTTGATACTTCCTTCATAAGTCTGCATAGACACTAAAATAAAACGAGGTTAATTAACATTCTCACAAAAAACTAACTTGTAATGAGAAGGTATTAAAGTAAACAAGATACTAAAAATAAACATGAATACTTATCTTTTGTTTTTGTGTGGGGAGGCTCTA
>JASDQU010754190.1:21274-36948 GCA_032191745.1 Picea mariana | reverse complement strand
GGCCATTTCTCAAAGCACCGACGAATCTTTTCTGTTGAGCTTAAATGCAGCGAAAATTTCATTAATGAACTGGTCTTTGCCGAATAATTAAGTTTGTCTGGCCCTTTATCAATGCACAGGCAAATATTTTCTATCAAACTTAAATGCAGCTAAAATTTCACTAATGAAATGGTATTTGCCGAATAATTAAGTTTGTTTGGCCACTTCTCAATCCACCGGCAAACATTTTCCGTCGAGCTTAAATGCAGTTAAAATTTTACTAAATAAATCACTCTTTCCAAATTCTTTAATTTCCGGCAAGATTTCTTACCTCAACAGCGCAGCAACGTTTTGGTTTTTCCTGTCATCGTCTGAAACAGGACTAATTTTACTTCCATGTTCGTCCTCCTGGTCCTCTTCTTCTCCATCTTTATCTTCATCATCATCGTCGTCATTTGTATTGTAATCATCGTCATCGTCGTCGTCATCCCCGGTGATTTCCGCTTCGTCTGCGAGGGTTTCGAACTCTTGAATGTCGTAGGTTTTGGCACACCCTTCTCCGGCATCGTAATCAATGCTGAGAGGGCACAAGTAAGCTCCGTCGCCGTTATTTGATTCTTCATTAAATTGAAGAGTGTGTTTTTTACAGTTCGGGCATTGTACAGATCGCCCCATGGAGAAGTAAAGCCTGGCTTGCAAAATCAACAAACAGCAGACTAAAACCCTCAGAATTGAAATCTTCTGGTAAATTTCCGGGACTTTTAGCTGAAATTGAAGCTAAAGCTTGTTGTTTGAACCATTTATACTGCACAAGCCCCCGCCCCCGGCCCCGGCCCCGGCCCCGGCTTCAAGCGATTGGTTGAATTTATGGTCACCTTACATTTCCCTCCAAATGAGTCCCTTCTTTATCTGGTTTCAAATAATAGTCAATAGGAGAAGGTCCGAGGGTAAGTGGACTTAATATGCTTGGCCCCCGCTTAGATAGAAGCGAAATGGCCTTCCATGTGACCAGTGGTTTGGAATTTCGACTCCTCGTTTCCCTTTTTTATAGTTTTAATTCCTTTTCCTTGTAGAAGGCTCGAGGATAAAATTGATCTCTCTACGTAATTTCTATTGGCATTTCATTGAAGTGTTGGTACACATAGTACATGATATGTGAAAGAATATTTTTTTTTATTTTTTTTTTATTATGTAAAACGATATGATTTTGTGGATGTAAATTTATTATAATTGTGGATGTATTTATATTTAAGATTTTATTTTAACCCATATTTTATTTGTCTTTGAGAAAAAGAAGTGAAATTAGTTTGCTCATATTTGTTTTTTTAAATATTTTTATGTGAAAGAATTTTTATTTTTATTTTTTTTAAATGTAAAACGATATGATTTTGTGGATGTAAATTTATTATAATTGTGGATGTAATTGTATTTAAGATTTTATTTTAACCCATATTTTATTTGTTTTTGAGAAAAACAAGTGAAATTAGTTTGCTTATATTTGTTTTTTTAAATATTTTTATGTGATTTTAGAAAAGTATCAAAACTAAGTAAAATGTTCTTATCAATATTTTCAATCAATTAAAAAATGAATTTTTAATTAAAAAATTATTTTTATTTGGAAAAAAATTAAAATTAAAAATTTCACAACATATTTATTTAGGTTTATAGAAAATAATAAGTTGAATATGGTTTAGATATTGTACATAGAGAGGGGCAATTTGTCCATTAAAACTTATTTTACATGCAATATGTCTTAACTTTTAATTTTAATGATTTTATATTATTATTATTAATAATTTGGAAATTTTATATATTTTAAAATTTTGAAAAGATATCTCTCAAAATTAAATTATGTGTTTCGCACTTAAGCTTTGTTTCTGCATGATTTGAAAAGATATCTCTCAAAAATAAATTATGTGTATCGCACATAAACTTTGTTTGTGTGCAACTTGTCTTTGAAACATCGTGTATCATAACAAAACAAACTTTGGTCCAATGCATCGCACCCTTTGTCGTGGGCTCTTTAAACTTTGGAGGGCTACGCCATATTGCACTTAAAATCATTTTGTATGTGAAATATCGCACAGCTTTACACTTTAGCTTCGCCATATCGCATCCATTGAAACTTTGGGATGATGCGTCAAGTTTTATGTGTCGCGTCCTGTAAAACTAGGTGTGATAAGTCTTGTGTCACGGCCTTAACTTTGGAGAGTTATGCCATATTGCACCAATTTACACTTCATGTGCAAGACTTTGCCTTGTGCACTATTTCGCACCTCTAGATTTTTTTTTGGCGTGATGTGTCGCACCTCTAAGAACTTTGGGTGTGATGTGATATGTCTTGTCTTATGCACCATTTAAGACTTTAGAACAAAGTGCTATTTGAAAACTTTGGATGACGCAAGCCATCCTCACGTGTATCGCACTTAACAAAAGTTTGGTGCGATGTGATAAAAGTTTGTCACTGTTGAAATTTCCCTTGACCCAACACCCAACAGTTAATTCCAAATAAATCACTTATTGAATAAAAGCATAGCTGAGTTATCAACTAAACATTTACAGCAGAAGCATAAATAAGGAAACTAAAATCTCATGCACAATACACAAAGATAGTATGCCCATTAACTAATTTTATCATTCAAATAACTTCAAATCTTACAAGGGCTCCCTTTGTAACGTCCCCCAACCCAACTGAGGTCCATTGTGTGCGGAATACTCATAAAAACAAAAATTTATGCTAAATAATTAATTTCCTATAACTTCCAGCAAGGAACTACAACCAAATTTAGCTATTATATGTTACCATTAATTGAATGCATCTACAACATTTTTAAACAACATGAATGCAGCTAAATAACTCAACATAGCAGCATATAAATTCTTATTAAACATAGAGTTCATGCACAACAATTTAACTCATAAACACAATGCAAAAAATGGATAAAACACTTATATTTTAACAATAGTTGTGCAACCAGATGCTTGGGACAGACGTTCCACCCAACCATAGACTTGTTGTTCCAAATCTCAACAACAAGTCACCCCCGAGTTGGGGCTAGCAATCCACAAAAGAGGGTGGTCTCTCACTCTCCACTCACAGCTCAGAAAACCCACAACCCATTGGTATTCTCCTACAACTATCCTGATTTTCCACCAATTGTCTTCCTCTCGACCTAGCCAACCCAGGGAATGTAACCCTTCACTAATCTCAGTCCATCACGCGTCCCATTTGCTAATCAGGGTCTCTCCGGCACAAGTAACCAGGAATCTCTTTGATGGGAACTTGAGGGAGCTCACTGCTAGGAAAACTACCAGCAAAAATAGTAGCAAACACTTGTTGTTATAGTGCAACTCACACAAGAGTTCACTCTTCAGGCTTGACAACATGGCTCTTCAGTCTTCAGCTCCAAAACACTCCAAAAATGCTCCAAAAACACTCTAGCATGCTCTATAATTTTCCCTCCATGGATGCTTCAGCTCTGAGCTCTCTTTCTTGCTCTCTATTTTCTACTCATGCCCAAAAACTTGACTATCTAAAATTGTTGTAACATCCCATACAAATTTCATCCCTTTGGCTTACTTGCTTGAATCGCACACTACTCCAAGTTGATTGTACTCAGCCCCCATACTCCTAATAACTATGAGATGTGACTTCTCACACCCACCCTCTTACATGCATTCAATGATTGGCTTGCGGAACACTCAATCATAAACTAGAGTTTAATACATAGTCATAATAAAATTTAGGAATGTGGGTGAAATTAATAAACATAGGTAATTCCCCCTTGGACCCCTCTCAAACATTCTCCTAGACCCTCCCCTTTCTTGTGGATTAATTCATCCCCCATCTCGGTCCATGTCCCTTTGGAATTTGGCATCACATTTTATTATTCAAAATCAGAAATATGTTTCACATATACATCGCTTTGGTTGTAGCCACACATTATATCTACATAAGCATTAATTAAACTGGGGATTATAGTGGGGATGTTATATCCCCTCCCCTACAATTGTGCACCGCCCTCGGTGCACATTATGCTGATATACATATGTATACAAATTTTACATTACAATGCTTAAAGAAATAAATTCCACAATTTCACAACTCCAACAACAGTTCCAACCAAAATATTTTGTTCCTCTCAACCTGTTGACCTAAGGAATGCACCATTTGTTTATTAGGGTTAACCTAAGGAATGTACCATTCGTTTATCGGGGCTAACCCAAGGAACGTGCCATTATTTTATTAGGGGCCCCCAGCACAATTGACTGTGACCCTGATATGTGGTTCCAGAGCTCTAGCTACTCAAAATGGAGTCTTGCATTATGTTTTCTTCAAAATTGACAAAACAGTGTAGGTATTTCTCTAGTATGTTTTCTTCATGCTCCCATGTAGCATCTTTAGGACCGTAGCAGGTCCAATGAACCTTTATCGGCCTTATGGCTTTGTTCCCGAGCACTTTAACTTTCCGATCTAGGATGCGTACTGGTTTCACCCGAAAATCCCCTTCATGCTCCACCTAGATCACATTCTAATCAATTATGTGGTTAGGGTCAGATAGATATTTATTTAATAATGATACATGAAATACATTATGCACTCTCATGGATGCAGACAATGCTAGCATGTACGCAATTGGCCCTATATTTTCTAATATTTCAAAAGGTCCAAAATATCTAGATGCCAACTTTGGGAAACTTCCTAATCTTAGCGAATTTCACTTCGCCTTCACTTTTAAAAACACGTGTTCACCCACTTTAAAATCTCTAAAAACCTTGTTCTTGTCTGCATAACTTTTCTACCTATTTGGCCCAAACAACTACCATGTCTGTTGGATTATCCCAACTCACTGGTGCGTTACACTTTCTGTCGTACAATGCTTCAAATGGGCTCATTTTTAATGAGGTCTGACACCCATTATTATAAGCAAATTCCACTAAGTGGGTATAATCCTCTCTCTTTGATGGTTGATCCATCACATACATTATGAGCATGTTCTCAATTATTCTGTTGGTCCTTTATGTTTTCTCATCTAACTATGGGTGATACGTTGTACCGAGATTTAGATTTATCCCAAAGCCTTTAAACAAAGTTTTCCAAAAAATGGATGTAAAATTTGGATCTCTATCTGGAACTATTGCCTTAAGTACTCTGTGTAGCCTGGCAACTTCTTTCAAGTAGATCTCTACAATATTTGTTGCCTTGTGTGTTGTCTTCACTAGGATCAAATGTGTTGTCTTAGTTAATTTATCCACTACCACCATGATGGAATCATGATGCTTCATTGTTCTGGGCAGCTTAGTAATAAAATCAACTGTGACCACTTCCCACTTCCATTCTGGAATGGGCAATGGATGCAATAACCCAATTGGATGCCTATGTTCAGTCTTCACTTTTTGGCATTATAGACATCTGACTATGTAATTAGCCACTTTTTTCTTCATCCCTGACCAAAAGTATTAGCTTCTTACAGTTGCAATTGTCTTATGATATCTTGGGTGCCCAACATATGGCACATTATGCATTTCCTTCAGCAATGCATTTTTTAGCTCATTGGAATTCGGCACATATATTTTTCCCTTGTACATGAAAATTCCATCTTCTTTCATCTCATAATAATTAAATTTCTGCTGAAAATTACCTTGTTGTAATGTTTCTTTTATTTTTAGATATTGTTGATCTGAAATTGTTGTTGCAATAATTTTATCTTTCAAATCACTCTTGCACATGCTAATAGTTGTAATATGCTTCTCATGTGTTCTCCTATTGAGTGTATCGACCACTTGATTTTCTTTGCCTTTGATGTGCTTAATTTCAAAGTCATACTCACTAAGAATTCTAGCCATCTAGTTTGTGTAGCATTTAACGTTGGCTAGCCAAACAAACGCTTCAGACCACAGTGGTTTGTCCTTAGCTCAAATTTCCTTCCCATGAGGTAATGTCTCCACATTTTTAAAGCATGTACAATTGTTGTTAATTCTAAGTCACGTGTAGCATAATTCCTGGCATGCTCTTTTAGTTTTTTGGACTCATAGCATATCACATGATCTTTTTTGTGTGAGAACTCCACCAAGTCCTTCCTTGCATGCATCACTGCACACAACAAAATTTTCATCCAGATTTGCGATCTTTAGTATTGGTGCACTTGCCAATATGTCTTTTAGTTGCTAAAAGTCTCTTCACACTTGGAAGTCCATTCAAATTTCACTCCCTTCTTTTGCAAAGAAATGATTGGGCTTGCAATCTTTAATAATCATTTTATGGATCCTCGGTAATAACCGGCAAGACCCATGAATGACCTAACCTCGATGAAATTTATTAGAGCTGACCATCCTCTAATGGCCTCTATATTTTTAGGATCCACTACTAACCCTTTTGTTAAAATTATATGCCCCAAGTAGTGGATCNTCAAATTTCACTCCCTTCTTTTGCAAAGAAATGATTGGGCTTGCAATCTTTAATAATCATTTTATGAATCTTCGGTAATAACCGGCAAGACCCATGAATGACCTAACCTCGATGAAATTTATTAGAGCTGACCATCCTCTAATGGCCTCTATATTTTTAGGATCCACTACTAACCCTTTTGTTAAAATTATATGCCCCAAGTAGTGGATCTTCTTTTGATAAAAGATACACTTACTTAGTTTAACATACAACTTATTCTCTCTTAAAAGTTGCAACACCATTCTTAAATGTTGCTCATGTTCCTCTTCTAACTTAGAGTAAATGAGTATATCATCTAGGAACACAATTACAAACCTGTCTAAGTATTCCCTTAACACTCCATTCATCATCCACATGAAAACAGTCGGGGCATTTGATAGTCCAAATGGCACTACCGTGAATTCATAATGTTTGTATCTTGTCCCGAATGTTGTCTTGTTGATGTCTTCTTCTTTTATTCTCACTTGATGATAACCTGATCTCAAGTCAATCCTGGAAAATATGCTTGCACCCTTCAGCTGATCAAATAAATCATCAATCATTGGCAAAGGATATTTGTTCTTTATGGTGACCTTATTTAGCTATCTAAAATCAATACACGGCCTTGAGGTTCCATCTTTCTTTTTCACAAAAAGAATTGGGGCTCCCCAAGTTGACACATTTGGGCGTATATACCCCTTCTTTAACAACTCTTTAAGTTGTCTCTGCAACTCCTTCAATTCTAGCGTGCCCATTCTGTATGGTGTCTTGGACACTAGAGCAGATCCCTACACTAAATCGATAGGGAAATCAATGTCTCTCTTTGGTGGAAATCCTATAATTTCTCCAAAAATATATTTGAAATCCATTAGGACTGGATGGTCTTCAATGCTCGTCACTTTATCTCTAGTTGTCTCTTCCACACGGGCTACAAAAAATTGGCATCCCTTCCTAAAACTCCTTTTCAACTACATAGTTGAAATTTCGCGAACAACTAAAACTATTGGAAAGCCTTGAATCTTGCCCTGCTTCCCTTCTTCATCAAAACATGTGATTGTCATGTTGTAACAACCCAGGACATCATGGTGTTTTTCCAACCAATCCATGCCAATCATACAATCATATGAACCCAATATATGATGTTCACATCTACCTTTGTGTTGAGTCTATTCATGTTTATCTGACAATCTTTAACTAGCTCATTGATCTTCCTATTAGCCCCTATGGCTAATTGAACTAACCAAGATTTATTGTCTTTACTCCTTTGCAAGTGAAATATTTCAACAATGTTAGAGTTTATGTAACTATGGCTACCTTCGGAATCAATCAAAATTGCTATGGGTTGGTTATCAATCTTACTTTCCACTTCAATCACGAGGGATTGATATTCTGCTTGCTTATTGTTCAAGGTTGCATAAACCCTTGACATGTTTCCTCCCATGTCGTCCAATGTTTCAACCTTCTAAATGTTGTGGACAATCCTCATTCTTTCTCCTTTATGAGGGCAGTCCCTATATAAGTGATTTCTCTCACATCCCCAACATTGCATGGGTTGTTTCCTTGGTCTTTTCCTAAATGAATATGCAGTATTATGCTCATTTTGGGTTGACTAACCTCATTGATTTGCTTGGGTGTTGTTCTTGAAAAAGGGTGGCTTAAAACCTTTATGCCTTTGATCATTTTTCCCTTTCATCCTGTCATTCCAATCCTTTTGGAAAATTGGAATTCATCTGCTATGCTCATAAATATGCTTTGCCCTTCTTATGGCCTCCTCCAAAGTCTTGGGGTTATCATACTATATCTTGTCACTATATAAGGAGGGTAACCCACTTAGAAACCTTTGGATTTTAACATTTTCATCCTTTATGAAGTCCACATACTTCAACGTTTCAAAGAACCTCTTCTCATATTCATCCATTGTCATGCTTCCCAGCTTGAGTTCAAAGAACTCTTTAATCTTCCTTTCATAACAATGCTCGGACATATATTTCTCTTGAAAATATCCTTTGAATTACCTCCATCAGATTATTTTTTCATCAAGGTGCTTGGCTAGCTTAAGTTGATCCCACCACATGGTTGTCTTTCCTTGCAAGTGGTAGGTTGCAATTCTAACTTCTACCCTTGAGGGGTAATCATGCGGTTGGAAATATTTCTTTATTTCCAATATTCAGGCCTCTGCCACTTCTCATTTCCTATGCTCACCATTGAAACTTGGTGGCTTGATTTTCTTAAGTTCACCTTGCAAGTTGTCTGCCTCGGGCTTTCTCCTTCACCTCCGGACAAGAGACACACTTGGGCTGCTCCCTGGCCCTGAACTTGCATGATTTATCCTGGTGGATTGCCTTGGGGAATGATGGTTCATGCTCATGCTTCTTGACTACCTATCATTCCCATGGACATACCTTTTGCTTTGAGATATGGATGATGACACTTGCCTTGCACTAGCTTCTTGCTTGGTGCCAGAGTCATTGTTGAATTGCTTATGCAAAATATTCAAACTTTGAAGTATCTTTTCATGATCCTTCATAATCATTTCATCATCAACTCTATAGCTTTGCACTTCCCTATGCAAGCTCCTCATAGTTGTAGGCTCTTGTCTACCTCTTCTTCCATTAGACTCTATCTCAACATTTCCCATGCTGACATGAAGATACATGATCTCTTCCTCATGGATATAATATCCCTGGGCATCTTCCATAACTCCAGTCCTCATATAAGAACCAAAGTTGTTTTTATGTACCTCTAATTCTGTAAGAAATGTGCATGTAATAATTATTGTTAGAACATGCATAACATAAAACATTTCATCAATCAGAATACAAGTTATTCTTCTCATCAATTTAAGAAGAACATGATGCACCCATTCAAAATATGATTCCCTACATGCATTCTTCTCTTAAATAACTTTCCAACGACTATAGTCATGCCTCATTCTGAGTTATGAATGAAAAGTTAGTACATTCACATGTTGCAATTTCCACTCATTTACTGCTACAAAAGCCTATTTGTTACTTTATGAGAAATATTTAGTGCCCAAATCAAAATTCTGAGTGGAAATATGTATTCCTCTCATCAAGACCTTTCCAGCGACTATTCATTTTCCCAAATCCGAGCTTCGAGCTGAAAGTTATGGTTCATAGAAGTTTTGACTATTTTTCTCGTTTTATCCAAACAGACTTATGGGCAAGGAGTTATGCCCTCTAGAAGTAATATGGTGCCAAATTTTTATCTTAATTGTTTTGGTTGTACCTTTCTCATACGAGCTCTATTTCACACCCGGAGTAACTCATTGGATAGTTATCTCTGAGTTCTCTTATTTGAGCTACAAAGACAAATTGTACCTTGGTAAAATATGTACTCGTGGGTTTTGATTGCCTAAAAACATCGTTTAGGGCCTCACAATCGACCCACAAGTTCATGACCTTAAAAAATATGAAAATTTTGGATTTTTTTTTTTATAAAATTGATTGTTTTATGGCTATAACAACCCCTTAAATCTAAGTCATATATCTCAAATTGGGTGAAATCTGATTCATTGATCCAAGCTCCATCAACGATCAGTCGATCGAGGATTCTCGTTGCCAAACCAAACTTGTCCGCGAATCTCCCCAACGCCTAATCGTCGGTCACCGACCATTAGTCACTTCTCTTGGAAAACACTTGCAACATATCTCCAAACTGGTCAACCTGAACGTCGATGATCTTTGTTGGTGGATAAAAAATCCCCACCAATTTAGCCAACCCTATCGACTAATGTGGCAACTATTGACGTGGCACAACATGTGGATGTCAACGTGGCGTGACACATCATCCCGAGGTGTCAACTGGGCTGAAGTGGCATGACACGTGAACGTTGATGTGGCATGAGACATCATCGCCTTCTTTCCTTCATCAACCATCAACCGTTTCTTTTGGACGACCTGGACACTTCACTGAATCGGTCAGCGCCTAGCCATCGAGCCATCGACAATTTCTCTTGCTCGATCGAAACACTTCATCAAATCGGCTGACACTTGACCATTGGCCCATCGGCCATCGACAATTCCCATTGGCGACCAAACACTTTGCCAATCCAACCAACTTGACCATTGACTACCGACGATTTCCTTTGGCCAACTCCAACACTTAGAAAATTTTGACCAAAATCCTAGGTGAATTTGGACCATCGATCTCTCATTCAAAAATGATCTCGACCGTCGATCTATCAAACTTCGTCCAACTTTGTCGATGCTCAATCATCGACCATCAAAAATTTATTTTGGTTAATAGAAACTCTTTGCCAAACTCTTCGATCCGATCATCGACCGTCAACGATTACTCTTGGCGAATTTCCAACACTTAGAAATTTTGACCGAATCCCCGATGAATCTAGGTCATCGATATCCAAGCCAAGATGATCTTAACCATCGATTAGCTCCAACCTTCCAATAGCTTAAATGAATCCAGACCGTTGATCTATTTCATTTTCCCTAATCGTCGAAAATGAATTTCAACCGTTGATTTGCTCAACCTTCCAAACGGTTGAAACCTTGAAAATTTTAAAAATTTATCAAAATGAATATAGGTTGTTGATCGTGACATCAAACACGATCTTGGGCGTCAATTCACCAAACTTCCTGCAACTATACAACGACCATTAAAAAATGAATTTCAACCATTTCAAGTCGAATTCAACCCTACAAATTTTCATATTGGTTCCATTGAACCTCTTAAAAAATTCTGATTCCTTTAAACTTGATTTTTTTTTCTCACAAATTTGAGGATTTTGCTATGATTTTCTCTATTTTTCCCCAATCTGCCACAAACAAATCTACTACAACGAATTTTCCCAATTGGAAACCATCTTGACCAATACAAGCCCAGTGTTTGAACCAAATGCTTTGATACCATAATGTAATGTCCCCCAACCCAGTTGAGGTCCATTACGTGCGAAATACTCATAAAAACAAAAATTTGTGCTAACTAATTAATTTCCTGTAGCTTCCAGCTACTAATTACAACCAGATTTAGCTATTGTATGTTACCATTGATTAAATGCATCTACAACATTTTTAAACAACATGAATGCAGCTAAATAACTCAACATAGCAACATGTAAATTCTTATTAAACACAGAGTTCATGCACGACAATTTAACTCATAAATACAAGACATAAAACATATAAAACACTTATCTTTTAACAGTAGTTGTGCAACCAACTGCTTGGGACAGATGTTTCACACAACCATAGACTTGTTGTTCCAAATCTCAACAACAAGTCACCCTCGAGCTTAGGCTAACAATCCACAAAAGAGGGTGGACTCTTACTCTCTATTCACATCTCAAAAAACCCACAACCCATTGGTATTCTCCTACAATTATCTTGATTTTCCACCAGCTCTCTTCCTCTCGACTTGCCCAACCCAAGGAATGTATCCCTTCACTGATCTCATCCCATTGGGCATCCCATTCATTTATCAAGGTCTGTCTGGCAGAGGTAACCAATAATCTCTCTCCTGAGAACTCAAGGGAAATCATTGTTAGGAAAACTATCAACAAAAACAACATTAAACACTTATCGTTATAGGGAAACTCACACAAGAGTTCACTCTTCAGGCCTAACAAGCTGGCTCTTCAGTCTTCAGCTCCAAAATGCTCCAACATGCTCTAGAATTCACCCTCCACGGATGCTTCAACTCCAAGTTCTCTTTCTTGCTCTCTACTTTCTGTTCATGCCCAAAAACTCGACTATCTAAAACTGTTGTAACAACCCATACATATTTCCTCCCTTTGGCTTACTTGTTTGACTTACACACTTCCCCAAGTTGATTGTACTCGGCCCCCATGCTCCCAATAACTATGAGATGTGACTTTTCACACCCACCCTCTTACATGCATTCAATGATTGACTTTAGGAACACTCAATAAAAAACTAGAGTTTAATACATAGTCATAATACAATTCAGGAATGTCGGTGGAATTAATAGACATGGGTAATTCCCCCTTGGACCCCTCTTAGACATTCTCCTAGACCCTCCCCTCTCTTGTGGATTAATTCAACCCCCATCTTTCTCAATGTCCTCTTAGTAGTTGGCATCACATTTTATTATCAAAATTCAAAAATACATTTCTCATATATATCACTTTGGTCGTAGCCACACATTATATCTACATAAGCATTAATTAAATCGGGGATTATAGTGGGGATGTTACACCCTTACTGGGAAAATAGCCTAAATAGAAAAGAGACAAAGTATATCAACACATAATTGGTTGATCTGTTTTTGAACATGTTGTACGATCACGTATGGAAACAGCGTGACTATTACGTTGATACCCACATTGTCGTGCATTATCTGCATGACTATAACGCTGAAACTCGCGCTATCTACGCGACCTATACCAGAAAAAATGCACTGTTTGTGGTGGTCCAATCCTTCTATTGTACGACTACTCTCTCTCTTCCTTTGGCCTAGATCTTTAGATGGAAGTCCTTCTCCACCTATCTAACATCTTTTTGAATCACAGTCCTTCGTGATCCAATGCTCTCTGCATCAACACTTGGATGAAATACTCTTCACCCAATCTATGAGATCTCACTCACTCATACAATGTGTAAGCAAAAGTCCTTCTTTGCTTCTACACTCTCAAATGACTCCACACTAGCAAAAGTCATTCTATGATGTCTCTATGTAAAAGTATCTTCTCCTTTATTCTAGCCTTGCTTTTATAAGATTGAGTTAAGACCTATCCCTAATCTCCAAAGTGATTGACGGTTGAGATTACTTCTCACCTCGCTTGCGATCAAAGGTTCTTATTTAATTCACTAATGTTAATCAAAGCATTTCCTTAAATAAAACTCAAATCACTAAGAAAATCACTTTACTTTAATAATTACTTTAATTAAGGTAAAGTCTTAAGGATAAAAGGCTTTGGAAGATTTCCACATGCTAGACACAAGTCAATGTGGAAGTACTTGTCTGATGTTATATACATCAACAATCACGGTGGAGGAAAGTTTGAAGGAGTGTAAGATGTCACACGAAACAAAACTTTGACACAATGTAATATGTCACACCAAAAGAGGTTTGTTGAGCGATATGTTGTGATGAAGGAAAGTTTGAAAAAGTTTGATATGTCGCATGGAGAGAAACTTTGAGGAGGTGATATGTATCGCACAAAAGTAATTTTCAATGCGATATGTCATGAACAAAGTAACTTTCATTGTGATATGTCACATGCAAAGTAAATTTAAGTGCAATATGTTGCGGTATCGCACCTAAACTTTGTTTGTCTGCGTTTTGAAAAGATATCTCTCAAAATTAAATTATGTGTATCACACCTAAACTTTGTTTGTATGCGATTTGTCTTTAAAACATCATGTATCGCAACAAAACAAACTTTAATGTGACATGTCACACCCTTTGTCACAAAGTCTTTAAACTTCGGAGGGCTACATTGTATCACACTTAAAATCATTTTGTATGTGAAATATCACACCTCTTTACACTTTAGCTTTTCCATATCACATCCGTTGAAACTTTGGGATGATGTGATAAGTTTTGTATGTCGTATCCTTTAAAACTTGGTACGATAAGTCTCGTGTCACAGCCTTTAAAACTTTGGAGAGTTGTGCCATATCACACCACTTTACACTTCATGTGCGAGACTTTGCCTTGCGTGTTATTTCACGCCTCTTGAAATTTTTTGGTGAGATTTGTCATACCTCTAATAACTTTAGGTGTGGTGCAATTAGTCTTGTGTTATGTACCCTTTAAGATTCTGGAATGGAGTGCCCTTTGAAAAATTTAGATGACATGGGCCATCCTCGTGTGTATTGCACTTAACAAAAGTTTGGTGCGATGCGATAAAACTTTGTTGCAATGGAGGAAAGGTTGAAAAAGTGTGATATGTCGCACAAAACAAAACTTTGACACGATGTGATATGTCACACCGAAAGAAGTTTGTTTATTGATATGTCACAATGAAAGAAACTTTGAAAAAGTGCAATGTGCTCACGAAAACAAACTTTGAGTAGGTGTGATGTATCGCACAAAACTAAACTTTGGTGTGGTGAGATACGTCACGAACAAAGTAATTTTCAGTGCAATATGTTTTTAGAGGGCACTTCATTCCAGAGTCTTAAAGGGTGTATAAGACAAGTTTCTCCCATGAGACACATCCCACTTTTTCAAATTTTCCTTCATCACAACATATCGCTTAACAAGCGTCTTTCGGTGTGAGATATCACATTGCATCGAAGTTTTGTTTCATATGTCATATTGCACTTCTTCAAACTTTCATCCACCACGACAAACTTTTATTGCATCGCACCAAACTTTTGTTAAGTGCGATACACATGAGAATGGATCGCATCATCCAAATTTTTCAAAGGGCACTTTATTCCAAAGTCTCAAAGGGCGTATAAGACAAGACTTATCGCACCTCACAACACCCAAAGTTCTTAGAGGTGTGACACACTGCATCAAAAAAATTCAAGAGTCATGACATAACGCACAAGGTAAAGTATTGCACATGAAGTATAAAGTGGTGTGATATGGCACAACTTTCCAAAGTTTTAAAGGCCGCGACACAAGACTTATCACACCAAATTTCAAAAAATATGACACATAGAACTTATGGCATCATCCCAAAGTTTCAACATATGTAATATGGTAGAGATAAAGTGTAAAGAGATGTGATATTTCACATACAAATTATTTTATGTGTGATATAGCGCAACCCTTCGAAGTTAAAAGAGCTTGCAACGAAGGGTGCGATGTATAAGTTTGTTTTGTTGTGATATAAGACAAATCACACACAAACAAAGTTTAGGTGTGATACACATAATTTAATTTTGAAAAATATATTTTCTCATCATGCAAAAACAAAAAACAAAGTTAAGGTGCAATGCACATAATTGAATTTTGAGAAATATCTTTTCAAAATTTAAAAAAATATAAATATTTCAAATTATTATTAATAATATCAAATCACTAAAGTTAAAAATTAATTGATATAGCATGCAAAAGATGTTTTAATGGGAAAAATTGCCTCTCTATGTATAATATCGTAAACCATATTCAACTTATTATTAGTCCCTGCCAAAGGCCAGGGACTAATAGCGATGAGTTCATCGTTGACTGGCTATTAGTTTAGGGTTGACTATAGATTTTTGATTTATTTCAAATCTGTAACATAGGAAATCAAAATACGTATTATTTTTAATAATAAAAAAAAATATTTTTTTCACATTTGATTGGCTAATATCTTTCACCTGTTATTGTT
>JASDQU010754188.1:17453-28121 GCA_032191745.1 Picea mariana | reverse complement strand
TATGATACACTAAAAGTACAAGCACTTATGCAAAAATGACTTAAGCATAGTAGTTCCTTAAGTAAATCCCATTTCTAGGTTCACTCAAAGGGATTCCATCATAATCAACTAGCTCATAAGCTCCCTTCTCCAACACATGTTTGAAAATGTAAGGACCTTGCCACATGGCCTCAAATTTACCGACCCCTAGAAAATCATGATCCTGTTCGTAAAGAAGAACTAGATCACCTTCAGAAAAAACACGTGGGTTGACATGTTTGTCGTATTGGGATTTAACATGTTTCTTCTGAGTTTCAATAACTAGGGCGGCATCGCGACGGGTTTTGTCTAGTTGCATTAAATACAAAAGATGCTCTTCTTCGGCAGAGATATCGGGGAGAAGTTCAATGGCCACTTTCAAAGACGATATTTCACATTCAATCGACAAGATAACCTCGATATCATAAACTAGCTGGAAAGGTGTAAATCCCGTGGAAGACTTAATGGATGTCCTATAGGGTGATAATGCTGAGAACAACATCATGTGCCAACCTGTTTTATGAATTCCTATCATCCGTCGAAGCATAATAATGAGAACTTTGTTGATTGCTTCAACCTGGCCATTGGCCGGTGGATAATAGGGGGTTGAGTTTTCACGGCGAAGACCCAACTTTTCGGTAAGTTTAGACAACATAAAGTTTCTAAAATGACTACCGTGATCAGTAATGATAGCTTGAGGGACACCAAACTGAGTAATGATAAGATTGAATATGAACAATGCTGCAATTTTACCGGTGTTATCAAATGTAGGCATCGCCTCGGCCCATTTAGTGAAATAATCCATAGCTACAATGATGTATCCATGCCCCTTGACCAAGTGAGGGTTACATGTTATGAAGTCAATGCCCCATTTGGTGAATGGACTAATGGAAACTACAGGATGTAAGGGAGGAAGATGAAATATTATCTTGTTATTATAATTTTGGCAAGAATGACATTTCTGAACAACATTTCTGAAAACATCGCATAATTCTTGGGAAAGGGATTTATAAGTGTGGACCTCATCGGTAGAACATGAGGCCCTGATATGAACATTCTCCATGACTCTGGGTTTAATGGATATGTCAAGAGGGACGGTAGGTTAAATGTTTCTCAATTTCCTTTTGTACAAAACATCATCAACGCCTAGAGGGACCCGTCAATGATGCACTCATCCATGAGTTTTCCGAGTGAGAGGTCGTAGCACAACAACAGGTCGAAGCAGCTCGAGCCAAGCTCGAGGTGTTCGAGGATGAATTGCGCAGACTAGAGTGACTCGGGATGAGTCACAGGTGAGTGTTGGGGGCCTGTTGGCCCTTGACCAAGTTTTGGGAGATACTTGGTCACGTTTGACCATTTTTGGGACTTTGACAACTTGTCGAAGATGGAGCGCCAGACGAAGCGGAGATAGCGAAATCTCGGTCCACTTTTGGGCCCCTTTTGGGTTTTTTGGGAATATGTAATGGGAAAGGGATGTCAGCTCGTGGGTTTACCCACTCTTAGGCCCACTTTTGTAATGTATAAATAGATATCTAGGCATCTATCGGAATACATAGAGATGTATGTGATATAATCTAAGTGCTAATAGATTTTGTAAGTGCTCTGTGCATGGCTGTAAGAGGCTTGCAGAGCTAAGTGCAAGTCATTGTAAGGAGTTGTGGAAGGCTTTGTGCTATAGCACAAGGAAGAAGGATCTAGCGAGCTGCGCATATCTTTTGTCCTATGCGAAGAAGGTGAAGATGGGATCTTATCTTGTTATTATAAGTTTGGCAAGCATGACATTTCTGAACAATATTTCTGAAAACATCACATAATTCTTGGAAAAGGGCTGTATAAGTGTGGACCTCATCAGTAGAACATGAGGCATCGATATGAACATTCTCCATGACTCTGGGTTTAATGGATATGTCGAGAGGGATGGTAGGTTAAATGTTTCTCAATTTCCATTCGTACAAAACATCGCGTGTTGACTCGGGAACTGAAGAAATAAAAAAAACCGTCGACGAAGTCGAAATCTGTTGATAACTCTCTATGGTATCACATTCTAGGAAGAGAATGGATCGATGATGACCATTGTCCCAGGGAGTTTCTTCCATAGACATGACCGAAATGAACATCTCATTAGTAGGAAATATCACATGAAACAGATCAGGATATGAATTACAAAGAGAAGGAGAGGAAGGGGTTGCCGATTGAATAGCTTGATAAGAGGATTCAACCGGACTTAAAGGCATCTTGTTGCCATAACAAAGGTAATCGGCAGGGCTAGGTACTACCCATGGGTCATATGACTTAGGGGTTTCATGAACATTGGTGGATATCATGTTAATAGAGGGAACGAAGGGGGGGGGGAATATCGAGTGGTGGGATTGAAAACGTACCCATCGAATTTGAATCTTTCAAAAGACCCACTCCAACATTCTCGTAACCAAGAGGTGTCTTTTAGATAAAAGGAGTGTTTCTAGTACGAGAATCAGAATTAAAGAAGGCCAGTTGGTCAATAGTAACAACCTTTCCTTGGTGTGGGAAACATAACACACAAAAAATGATAGACACAACTGCGTGCATGGAATCAATCCAGCTATGACCGAGTAAAGGGTTATAATCAAGAGGTTCATCGAAGACCTCAACCTCAACATTGACCGATTTACCTCCCAACATAATATACAATGAGGGAAGAACACCGTAAGGTTTAAAAACTATATCATTGAAGGCCTTAAGTATATTGTGTGATTCAGTGAGGGTAGGAGAGCCAATAGCTTTCAAACAGGTGACAGACATAACACAAGTCAAGGTTCCTTCATCAATAATGGTTTTATAGATATTCTTGTTTTCAACAACAACTTGGATTTGAAACGCTAATTGAGGAGGAAGCCTTGGAACGTGATCTTCCAAGTCAAAGATGATTAAATTGGTATCCATGGGAAAAATTCCATCGATGGACTTTAACAGTGCCTTCTGTTGAGCAAGACAACTTTGAAGGACTTCAAGGGCTGACATTGCAGAAGGTGCTTGTGCAAGACATTCTACAATACTGTAGTTTTGGGCAACACACGTGTGAGGATTGAACACAAACTTTCGAACAACGCCCTTGGGAGGAGGGAAATGAACTATATCGAGACCTGGTCTTTCGAGATAAAGAGGATCGTTAGGAGGTGAAGTTGGAGGAGAAGGTTGAACGATGAAGGTGGTATATCATCAACTTTCTCTTTTGAAAAAGAGTAATCTTTGGCTCGAGTTGTGACTACAACTTCGTTCTTTTTAGAATCACCAGTACACATACAAACATAAGATGAGGTAGAAGGAGAAGCTTGGTCATGAATGACCAGTTGGGCTTGTTGCTAAGAAGGGAAAATGTTGTGACAAAACAACAGGCATAGAAGGCTTCCCGGTCCCTTGGAGGAACTTAGTAACCTCAACACGTCTTGGGCAATATTTTGTGTAATGATCGTCACCACAAATGAGGCAGGGGTAATGAGGTTTACGTTTATCTTTCTCATCAACGGTTTGCATTTTGGATTTATCAGATTGCGGATTATTATTCTTGTCCTCCTTGTTCTTAACCTTCCCTTTCTTTTTATTTTGGTTTTTCTCGGCAGGCATGGATTGAACATAATTAACCTCGACATTCTTATTGGTGGAAGGAGTAGGAGTAGAAATATTTTGTGCATTAGAATTATTAGATTTGGGATTAGTGTGACTGATGTGTGCAAACTGGGTCTCAACATGAAATGTGCCAATCACACCATCAACAACATGAGAAGTCGTTGGAGGTGTTGGGTTAGGATTTGTGGAAGGACGAGGAGCATTAGGGATCAAATCGTAAAGTGTTCCCGTTTGCGAATAAATGAGATCTAGATACCGAGCACGACTAATCTCCCTCTCTTCAGTGAAAACACCACCCATGGGGACATCACGAGCGATAGGTCCAATGAGTGATTTGGTGAACCACTCAGCCAATAGTTGATTAGGGAGGGGAACTTTGATTAAACGTCTTCTCATCCTCCACTTATGGATGTGATAAAAAATATGAGTGGACGAGGATTGCTTAAAAGAACTCAAAATTTTGGTTCTTGTCTAGTATCGAATTGGCAACTGGTAATGTGTCAAAAAGGCCATGGCTAGAGTGTTAAAGTCATTGAAGAATCCTCACGGTAACTCTATGTACCATTTGGCTGGCGAACCCGTGAGAGTTTGTTGAAAAAGTCGTAATTTGATGGAGTCATCCATCAAGGAGTTGGATGAACACTACATATGAAAAGTCATAACATGATTATTCAGATCCTCTTCTGCTCGACCACCAAATTTAGGAATGTCGGACGATAACTTGGCTGGTATGATGGGCTAATAAGGAGAATGTAAGATAGGATCATTAAAAATCCTAGACAGATCAGGTAAATCCAAAGTAGCTAGAAAAGGCAACTGTCAATTCACTTGAGGAAATTGGAAATTTTGAGGAGGAAGCCCCGTAGGTATACCATTAGGACCATAAGAAGTCTACAGGTAATTAGACAGTCCTAACAGATTCATTTGTGGAGGATTTTGAGGCATATATCCCATAGGGTTGGGTTGATTAGGGATATTCCCCTAGAAAGGAACATTAGATTGAAAGTTTTGACCCCAAGTGGGATTCAAAGAACTTGGATATGGTTGGACGAGGTTAGGGGGTACAAAAGAATTGACTTGTGGGTGTTTCCCCCCAGACAACTATAGATTTCCTCGGAAAGGAAGGTTCCAAGGTTGAGATTGCAACACAGGCGTTTTTTGTCCATAAAGTGGGTTATGGACTCCAACCTAAGGTTGCCCCCCAAGTTGAGGTTGTGTCCCAATCTGAGGTTGACCTCCAACAAAAATATGGAAACCAAAAGTGATAGAAAGACTGGTGCCTCCAACTGGATTGGAGCCACTAGGGCCTGAATGATGATATCCTCCTAAAAAAGGTGGAGGAGGAATGTAAGGCCCTCCGGAGAAAACCTGGGCAGGTGTAGGAACAAACTGAATCGCAATGTTATACCCAGAAGGAACAAAAAGTACAGAACCTTTGGATGGAACCTGGGTAGGGATAGAAATGGAAGTATTCAGAGCTCTGTACCCAGGGGGAAGTTATGTATTTGGTATAGATGGAAGTGGTGTTCCAATTGGATCTTGGGTGACAACCACATTTTCGGTAGAAACCGTGATAGCTTGTGGGACCATAATAGAATGGGCCATCTGGAGAGGAAGGATTGAGTGAGAACCGACCAACAACTAGTTTGAAACAATGGTGACACTACTGGTAGTACCAATAAAATGGTATGAAGGTATCGTATAGGTAACAGACGTATCATGCATTTGTGATGCCATAGGTTGATCAGGGCTCGCTCCTAGGTTGCCGTAAAGATCACGTACTGTCAAAGGAAAAAAACTAGAATTGGAAGTTCCAACAGTGTGAGACAGGGTCCTAAATGATTCACTATGAAAAAGTGGATCCTCTACTCCACACCCAGCATTGGGTCCAATAGGTACTTCAATATTGTCAACAACAACAATTTCTCCTGATGAATTCATCTGGAGCAAATGCATTTCCTGTCTAATACTCAATAAAGGATTTGGGGGAAGTTGGAAAGCTTCTAAGGAATCTCAAACAATTCAAAATCCTTCCAAAGAGTGTGTGCTTCCAACTTCAGAAGCTACTTCGTTATTGACTACTCCACGAGGAGAGCCTTCTGGTAAGTTAGGAAGCAAAGGTTGGTAACCTTCCGAATCTTCCAGGGGTATCCCTTGCATCCTACATGAACGACGAAGGCCGATGTTGGCTAAACCAAGTAAAGAATGAAAAAAATCTATGGCCAACTAGAGAAAACAAACACCACTCACTAATAACATCTAGGAATCAAACCAAGCAAACAAACCTTCTTATTCCGAAGTCACTAGTTGGTGATGATATCCAACGTCGCGAAATCAAGACAAGAAGGGTCCTGGGATAAGCGGGTGGAAAATTTATTTTGACGACCTGCTTAACAGACTTACACCTTGGTGCAAGGTCCCACACATAATCATGGGTATACCCTCCAAGGAGCCTGAGTGAGTTTGGTCAACGTCGCTTCCAGGTACCATGAAGACTTTCCCCTCCACAATCACCTTGTGTAAAGACCCTAAAGAGATAGGCTACTAAGGTTACCAACCACAACAATGATGCATGGGGAAACAATCGATAGTCTGATCCACGCGGAAAGCCAGGGTATCTAGCTCGAAATCAACTTGAAAGGCTTCCACTCATAATTGTGGGTATACCTTCAAGTGACCCCCAATAATATGCACAATCTCTACACCAAGACCAACAAAGAACGGTAAGTAACTCCGCCAGCCTTAATGCGACTTCGTGATTGACCCTTGTGTTAGAAGGGCTTCCTAGGACAAAATGTAGTAATTGGATTTGAACTCTCCCTATCACAAGATACTATTGTGTGTTTGAATGCTTTGGGGAGTGTGTCTTTCAACCTATTCCAAAGCGCTATCCTAGCTATTGTTGGTGAAAAAGATCCCTAGAAAATAAAAGTTACTAATAAATTTTAAATTTACACTGTATTTTAGAGGCTGTTTCTTACTAAAAAAAGGGAGATGGAAGTGAAACTGATGAAGTTGTGACCTTAACCCAATAAAATGCAAAAAGAGATGAATGTGCATTTTTTCAATTCAATGAACTCTAGTTACAGTAGGGAGAAGATATTTCTTTTGAAGTACATCAAGCTACAAATTACAATTTCTTAATCTCGAATGAACACAATTCAAAATAATCACGAACTACAATTTTTCCAATCTCTTCTCTTTACAAATATTTCGAATGTAAATTTTTTCTTATGAGAGATTACTAAAAAGAATAAACAAATTCAGTTCTTCCTTTTCAAGACAAAATTGGAGATGTGATGACGAAAGGAAAACAAAATCCAAGAAAATCAAGACATTCTCAACACAATTCCCAAATCAAATTTGTAACATAGACAAAAAGAAAAAGACAAGAAAACCTTTTGACATAAGAAAGCAAAAGGTGTTTCTTAATCAACAATTAATCTGACAAACAAGATGAATCCAAAACTTAAAACAAACTGAATACCCTTCGTCAAACAAGAACCCAGATCAAGATTTGAGATTATATCCTTGTGACAATGAGCACAAGCAAAAACTTGCAAAATGCAAAGAAAGACTCTCAATCACTGAAAACCAAACACAATCAAGCTTTAAACTCAGGAATCAATCACACATGGACGTAAGAAGTCCCCCCAGGATACTAAGGCAAATCTGGGTGGTAAAAGAAAAAATGACTCACTCCATCAAAATCTACAGAAGTCGTCACAGGCTGGGTATGGGACACAGGGCGATGAGCTGAGGTCGTCGCAGGCTGCTAGTA
This sequence comes from Picea mariana, assembly GCA_032191745.1. NCBI lineage: Eukaryota > Viridiplantae > Streptophyta > Pinopsida > Pinales > Pinaceae > Picea > Picea mariana. Next base: position 20,716 of record JASDQU010754188.1, on the reverse strand, counting down.
GGGCACAGTGCGACGTCGCTGCACTAGATTGGTCAAGAAAAGAGCGATGTTTAAGGGTCGTTGCAGGCTGTCAATAAGACATAGTGTGATGATATCTATAAATGAAGAAAAATTGGGAGAAAGATAAAAATCTAAATGAACTTCCAAACCGAGGGAGTCTAGATGGATCACCCACAGACTGAAAGAATGAAATTTATCAGAGGAAGGCAAGCTAAAGGAAAATGGTAAGAAAAAAATCAAAAGGAGGTCGAATCCCCAGTATGGTTGCCAATTTTGTTATGGGACTTATCGGTAAATGCAGACATAAACAGATCTCCCTAGATCCACCTAGATCTAGAACAAAACAAAACATAATATAACGCTTTCCCTAAGCTCTAATAATTGAGTTTACTATTTAATAAGAGATAGGTAACATATCGTTTAAAAATCACTTCCTCTGTCGTTATCATCCTAACTCCACTCCAGTGCTCCTGTGATATTGAATCTACAAGGGAACACAAGCCAACCAAAGTGAAAACAATAATACACTCAATGAGAACCTATGTATGTGATCAAGGAATCACACAATAAAACAAAGCAAGTTTTATGGGAAAGAAACATATCACTGTATTATATAATAATGAAAATGGAGATTACAACCAAAGCCTTGATGTTGCAAGGTACCCTTCCGATGACCCTTCATTCCAACACACACACTTTCTCCAATCTTGAATGAAGAAGATCTACAATGACTTGATGAACTGAAATGAGGCTCTCAAGAATGATCCAATGCAGAACTCTCCATACAATCTTATCCTATTCAAACTTCATTAACCTTATCCTTTTCCATGAGAAATCCCTCTTTATATAAGGGAAATAGAGATGGTTAAAGAGATTAGGATAATCCCAACAAATCAGAGAAGCGAGTAATATCCCAACCATATGAATTCCACCTCATCTTCTAGAAGATCCCCTTCTAGAACTTTCGTGAAACTTGACCTTTTCTTAGTCTTTTGACATCGTTGCACCCTAGCTGTAGAGCAACTTGGAAAGACGTTGCAACCCATATTTAGAGCAGAGGGTAATGATCATGCATCGTCACACCCTACATATGGTGCAGCCTACGACAACCTTCTTTAATAGTGTTTTTGAGAAGAGCAAGTTAGTCACTTTCCTCATGAAGAAAGGCTCTTTTTGGGAACATGAACACATGTTGTCAATGGATCACTAGGATTACCAAAATAATGTGTAACAACCATTACATTTGATCTCCACATATTTCAAAGTCTCTCCACAAGACCCCTTACTCAACTCAAGGATCTACTACAACCTCAACAATACACACCACAAAACAGACAACCCTCTCCTCATCCTAATACATTCTACTTATACAAAACTGGAACAAAGCCCTTACAAAAGCCCTAACCCTAAGTGGATTAGGTTTGTCCACTTTATCCTTGACTTAATCTCGGCTGCTCCTCAATCCAACCGTTGCTCCTAGTCTGCGCTTGTCCACTTTCCAACTGCTCCGCAACAGTTTGTCCACATTGTAACTTCTTTTCTTCTAATTCCCGCATGCTCCCTATTTTCCGGCATTGCTTCAATTCCTTCAAAAATTCCTTGATTCTCCCCAAAATTGTCCTGCACGAACAACAAAGGACGATGAAACCACCTAAAGCCACACTACATAGTTGTCAGCATTCTGCAACGCCGATTCAGGAAGAAGTCCCTTGAATAGTAGTAATCAACCCAAGTCTAGCAAATTGTCATAGAATTAGATGACACAGAAAAAAGGAAACATACAAGCATGAAAAAAGCATAACGATCCAAAAACACATCAAGAAGGAGAACATGAATGTGAATCACAAGGAAACAAGGCTTTCTATGCAGTAAGAACCTAGTTATGGTGATAGTTATGATACTCGATAAACAAGAAAACCATCCACCCAAATTATAGAGGGAAGTTGGGAAGGAGTTCCACGCTTATTCAAGAAAGAAACACGTAGAATGCAGGCAAAATTTAGTAGTATGTCACTCGTAACAACAAAGGAAACATTTGACACACTGGAAGATGACCTGAGTGGCTCGAGACGAGCCACATGTGATTTTTGGGGGCCTATTGGAGAGGAATTTTGGATAAGTTTCAGGATCTACGCAAAAAGGAGGTCAAAGGGGTAAAAGGAAGTTATAATATGGACCATGATTCATGATGAAGCATATGAAAAGGAGGCATGACATAGCAGTGTGCAACGGGAAGAAAATAGTTATAAACCGTAGGGATTGGGGACATTTTGTCCACTTTTATAATGGGTTTTGGGGGACACTTTGTCCACTTTTTGTAACGGGATTAGCCATATTAGTATGTATAAATATGTAAGAAAGGAGATAGGGGAGGGAGGTGAGAGTGAGAATGTGATATCATACATAAGTTGCGATTTCTTTTTGGGTAAGGGAGTCGAGCAAGGGAAGAAATTTGTAGTATGGCTAAGGAGTGAACTTGCATTGTAGTAGAACGACTAGGTAGGTTTAGAATGATATTACTGTTGCATATTTTGTAGCGTAGTGCATAGTTTTAAGAAGCTATGAATGACTAATATAAGATGCCATCCATTGTGGATGTAGCCCAAGTTGGGTGAACCACGTAAATATGTGTGTTATGGTGTTTATATTGATTCTTGATTTATTCTGAATGAATGGATCATATATGATGTTGTAATGTTGCACATAGAATATAATTTATGACATGATAACTGCTAACTATGAACACTTCACATGTAAATAAAGGGTCCGAATGATGCCTCACTTCCCCTTAGCACTGCAGAACCTTGGTTCCTGCAGCCCCTCTAGATGCCTCAATTGAGAATTCACTTGCTTTGTAGGTGATGCTGAAAGGGCCAGTGTCTAAGGGTTTTGTTGGTATTTGACTGATGAACCCTGGGTCTTCCCCCTGTGCACCAACACATTGATTCAATATTGATAGTCTTCACTTAGGCCTCCTACTTAGTGGTCCACTTTTGTTGGACCAATAGTACTTTGGTAAGAGTAAATAGTCCTTGAATGAACCATTCCTTATGTTTCATCTCATGGATTGGGTAAAATATCATTGATCAGATCATAGAATAACTAATCCTACTCCTAGGCACTCTTGGAAATAATCTATTTCATCTCCTTTATCTTGACACAACTCCGAAATTTAGCCACAAATATTTCTTTCACTTCATCCACATTCTTAGGTGTACCTTGGGGGTTAGTTTGGACAAACTTCATACAACACTATAGAGCCC
>JASDQU010754187.1:37007-51172 GCA_032191745.1 Picea mariana | reverse complement strand
GTTACTGCAGAGCTTGACACACTGGATCCACCAGAGGATTGTTTTCGCATTCATATGATGATAACTTGTATTCAGACGTATGGCCACCTCCTTGACATAGGTTGTTCGTCTAACGAAGGCTTGACAAAGTTTTTAGGATATATTCTTACCGAAGGGACCATAACCCTGGATATTGAGTTCGATCTCCAGGATATGTTTCTGATTTGCGGCCAAAAATGACTCGGTATTCACCCATTAAGGAAGCGGATGCTGCTATAAATGAGTTAGAAGAGTAGTAGCATAATGTATTTCTGAAAAGATGGGCAGTGAAGAACATTCTGATGCAGAAGGAAAAAAGGCTGCTTCCCATTCTGCTGGTCCCGTTGTAGAAAATGGACAATCGACAGTGAACGGAACAGAGAAAAATGGTATGGGGATCGATGATGAAGGTGATGATGAAAACGAAGATGAAAATAGTAACAAAAACTGCGAGGCAATTCTTCTTGTTGTGGAACATTAACTGTATCTGCATCAGGCTATTGGTAAAACACCCTATGGAAAATAACACTATTGAGGAAAACACAACAAACGTCACCGGTCTAATAAAAAACGAATTAGTTTGTTAAGTAATGTGTTATTAAAAATTTAAAGTTCGGTTATAAAACTACCAACTGAAGGAACGATCAACTCAGAGAAATAAAAGAATGCAGCGAGCAGCATGGAGAGGGGGTAGGATCGGATTATAGAGAAGTCACAGGCAGACAAAAGTTTTCTGAAGGGATATTATCCCATAAATTAAATTCAGAAAGAGAGAATTTAGGCAGAATTTTCAGAGAGCATGTTGTGAGTGTTGGGAAGACTTCTTCATTTCATCTTTAGTAGAGATTGATGCAGTCGTTGACAGTAGGTGGTTTCTCAAAGCAGCGAAAGGAATAGGCGAGGCTGAGCTTGCTGGTTTTCATTAGGTAAAGGTTTTTTCTTGTTATTTGTTGTGTTTAGGATAGATTTTATGTGGCATTAATTAGTTTCTGTGTGCAGGTTTCTTCCTTGTGATTTGTCATCATTGCTCTATTCCACTTCTAGCTCAGCTCCTTCTTCCTTTTTTTAAGCTTGGTCTTCTTATTGTACATTTCCTCTAGGAAGGCTTAGAAACTTATATCTAGCCCTAGTCCATGCAGGGAGTTGCAGATTTCAAAGATTTGTGATTTATGTGAAAGTTCTTTTAATGAAAATCATTTTTCTCTAGCTATGTATGTTTCTTTGAATTTTTTTTTAAATTCTTAATTCTTTATTTATTTCTAAAACTTTGACTTCAAAAATAAAAAAAAATGGTTAAACAAAATCCAAAAAAAAGAAAAGAACAAATTAATTTTACTTATATTGTAAGCAATCTTGTTCAAAATTTTTATTTACTATTTATTTCTTCTACATAAACTTGGTTTATCTTTTTAAATTTTCATTATCCTTACATCCTAAACTTTAAAAGAGAAAAAAAACAAATTCATAAAAGTTCTTATCTTTCCACTCATTAAAATTTTTAATGTATATGAACCCTTTTGGGTTTTTTTAACTGTTTTGAATTATTATATTATAGTCACATCCTAACTTCTAAGAGAAAGAAAAATGTTATACCAAATTAGTGTTATGTAATCTTTTGGGTTTTTTTACTGTTTTGAATTATTATAGTCACATCCTAACTTTATTTTATTGTTTTGAATTATTATAGTCACATCCTAATTTCTAAAACATTTTTGCTTCTTCTCGCTTAGCCCCGTGGGAGGTTGAATTTGTTGACATTGGAGACTCCTTAGTCTTTTGGCATCAACACATCCCTTTATTCTTGAAAGTTTGAACACATTGTTTAGCCCCCAAGCTCTTCCTTCTTTGATGGAGAACCTCATTGTCTCCTTTATATGAGCTTGTCTTTGGTGGAGTATTGAAGTGGTGGAGGCCCAGCTGGAGGGACTTAGTTTCTCTGTTCCGATTTGTTTCGTTACAGAATTTTGTTACTCGTACACTTTTGTTGATAATTTTTAATAGAAATATACCTCATTGTCTCCTTTATATGAGCTTGTCTTTGGTGGAGTATTGAAGTGGTGGAGGCCCAGCTGGAGGGACTTATTTCTTTGTTCCGATTTGTTTCGTTACAAAATTTTGTTACTCGTACACTTTTGTTGATAATTTTTAATAGAAATTATTTTCCTTGTACAATTGATATCTTGCAAATATTTGAATTATTATTCCATGGGCGTATTTTTCATGAATGTTAATGGATTATGCTATTTTATATGCTAAAATTATATATTATCAACATATGCTTGCGTGTCTTGGTTGTTGAGGACAGGATGTAGGTATAAATCTTTGAGTTGTGTTCTCGATGGCGAGGTAGGCTCTTGATCTTCTTTTTTTGGGTTTGGAGTGTTTTTATCCTTTACTTTCTGTCTATTAACCTGAGTTTCCTTGTTGCCTGATTGCTTGAAAGCATATTTTTACTTTGCATATGAGTGTCCTTCTATAGGGTGTGTACATACTTGAATGTTGCTAAAACAGTCATGTACATCAATTTTTTACACTTACTGGCTGAGTTTGGTGTTTGTTGAGTGAGTCTAGTTGGTTGTTGAGTCTTCTTGGGTCTTTGTCCTAACTGTTGAGTGCCTACAGAGTGATAGGAAACCTTCTTATTGTTGAATTTTTGGGCGGTATTATTTCTTATAGTTGTTGTCCTTGCACCTTGGTCTGAGTGTTTTCTTCTTGGTATCCTTCTTGGCTTGTCTCTTTTTGCTTGCAGTAGGGTCTATATATCAAGTTGCTAATTCAGTCCTTTCATTTTCTTTTCTTTATATCAAAAATACAAAAACAAATTGCTCATTTTGCATTATGGCATTTTCTCTTTTGGTTATTTAGTATTGATCTTGATCTTGACATACGTGGAAAGATTGCATCTAATTGAAATTGTAGAATTGCATTGAGAGTTTCATTTAAAAAGATTACCATCTTTTCATTGCATCTAATTGAAATTGTAGAATTGCATTGAAAGTTTCATTTAAAAAGATTACCATCTTTTCAGAATTTAAGATTAGGACTTAGCACTATATTTATATTCATTTCTTTGATATTTTGATTCATAATATCATCAGTTTCATGACCATGTCTCTTGAGTAAACAAAATCCATTATTAAAATTGATTAGAAACGATTTTGTTTTTTAGGGTACACACAAGCATAGGATATAGGGCCTTGGAATAGGATTTTGTGAGTAAACTTATCCAAGGCTATTGAGCTAGGGAGTGGTGAAATCCATTATGTAATTAGTGACATCGGGACACTCCGCTCACACCGAAGTTAAGCATGAGGTCACACAAGTTGGTTCCATAGATATCCCTCTAATACCTTCTTAACATCAAAGATATTTATGTGGATCTATTCATATTTGGGGGTCTTTCTAGTACCTTTACCTCCATGAGAGGAGGTGCTTTCAATATTCCAGGCTTTGTTACCTTGCCCATATGCTGGACCTGACATACGACTGTTTTCCTCCGCATTGGTTACATCATGGTGGCTCTAGTTGCTTGACATAGGAGGTCACATAGGTTACTTGCATGGTTTATTATGCAGGTACCCTGAGTCAGATAAAGGCCAGACAACACAAAGAATTTATGGAGGATTACCTCTCCAGGGGATCTAACTGACTGCGTTGTTAAGCCCAAGAGGGCCCTCATAACTAATTCTGATACCTCAAATATTTGGAAGAGAGTCTCAAGACCCTCTTGGGAGAGACATACCTACTCTAGTGAGGGAGGCCCCTTTTTCATCCACTATATCATTTTTGTGTGCATTGGCCTTTTTTCTTGACTTTGGTGTGCTCTCTGATTAATAGTTGGCCTCAGGATTTTGTATTGCATTGTGAGTTTTCATTGCTATGGTTAGTGGAGCCCCCGTGACTCCCTCACTTGGCGCTACCCAACCCATGGTCTTTTCTCATTATATGGGGACGAATCATTTTTTGTTTCTGAGTGGTACCTTGAATCATGATACTCAACCAATACCTTGGGCCTCTAATCATTTTTCTCTTGGTATACCAAACATGTCTTCGCACTTTCCATCCTTTGTATCATCTTCTTATGTGAATACTAGTTTTGGGTCTGGGGGCATGATGCCTCCTTTTTCTCCCTTTTCGTTTGGTGGGGGTCATATCCCTCAACCAACTCCCATGGTTGGAGGTTGAAATCCTCCTTCCTCTTGACCCAATCTTAGTTATACTTTTCTAGGAGAAAGTGTTCAAATGCAAGGTATTTCTACTTATTACATCTCGTCCTTCTATCCTTATTCTAATATGTGGGTTACTATGAATGCTTTTATCATGGAAAACCTCCTTCTTTCCTCTGGTGTTTCATCTAGAGGAAGTTATTTTTATAGTATGGGAAACCCCCTTCATGAAGTTCCTTCGTCCAGGGGCAACATATATCCTCACCTGAGTGAACCTTTCCATGTTATATATGTCATACATGGCCATGGTGTATACCAAAACCCTTCTTATATTTCAATCTCTCAAAACCAATCTTTCCCAGAACCTTGATCTCAGATGTCACAACCAACCACTGCAAGTCATGTTGGGGGAACAAGTCCACTCATTGTGAGTCATATTGGCATTGTATTACCAACCTATTCTAGTCATGTTGGAGATAGGTCAACAACCTTTGCAAGTCATGTTGAATACCAACAACCAACTGTTGCAAGTCATGCTGGGGGCACAAGTATAGTCACTACGATTCATATTGGCATTATATCACAAACCTATGCTAGTCATGTTGGAGATAGTTCAACAACCTATGCAAGTCATGTTGAAGACTAGCAACCAACTGTTGCAATTCATGTTAGAGCACAAGTCCAGTCACTACAAGTCACACTACACATACATCACCAACCTCTACTAGTCATGTTGGGGATTCATTACCAACCTCTGCTAATCATGTTGGAGGTTCGTCAACATCCTCTGCAAGTCATGTTGAAGACAAGCTACTAGCCTTTGCAAGTCATGCTGGGAGCATGTCACTAGCAACTGCAAGTCATGATGGGAGCATTAATATGATTGAGAAGCCTATATGTGTAGGCCATAAGCACAATTTCATTTGTATACTTTGTAAAGGATATCATCTAACTCGTCTATGACATGCTACTACCATGGTACAAGAAGTGCAGTCCTTGTATGATATCCCTTTGGGTTCTGAGTGGCCTTTGGTTTCCCAACATTATAATCCTTCTTTGGTTGATACAAAGGTCATGCCAATGCAATCTTTGGTTGACACCACTCTTATTTTCGGGGGTTATGCGTCTATTGACCATGTTGTCTCGCATCTTGTTCAACCAATGGTCCTGTCAATGCAATATTTTACCGACACCACTCCTTTTTTTCAAGGTGATGTGTCTCTAGACCATGTTGTCTCACATCCTATTCAACCAATGGTTAAAGAAGTGGTCGTGTCGATTCAATCTTCGGTCGACCCCACTCTTCTCTTGGAGAGTGAAAAGTCTAAGGATGTGGCATTGTCAATGCAATATTAGGTCAATCCCACTCTTCTTTTTGGGGGTGATGTGTATCTCTACCATGTCCTTAGCATTTCTAGTCATGTACCTTCTAAAAAAAGGACCATTCCACTCTCTTTGAGTATGCTCCCTCCAAGTCCTAGGATGATTTCCTTTGATTGGAATGATATTGTAGATGAAATATCCTCTGCAAGTATTTTATCCTCCTCGGATTGGAAAGTTTTGGGTTCTCCCAAGCTTGTGTCAGTTGCTTGTGAGTTGTTTACTTTCGACAGAAGTCCTGCATGGGAGCCCTGGCCTCCCCCATGATATCCTGCTTAGAAAAACATCCCCGAGTCTTAGTTATGCTCTTTTCCGACTCTCTAAAAAAACAAAAATATTATCGAGTTAACTTGTCTCTTTCACACTCGTTAAATGGATTTGAAAGGACATCTATTTGGTGTAAATTTAACCCTTTTTCGGACCAAGTAGACTAATTTTGAAAATGGAATACTCTAGTCAACATTGGCTAGAAGAGTTCTCTTGGGTATTGTTTTATACTTTTTCGGGCCTAGGGGACTAAATCTACGAAAAAGGACATTATTTGGAGTTAAATTGTAATTTCATTCCATTATCTTGCTTGCAATATTGAGCCTATTGTTGGTTCCCGCTTTCTCATTATAATCACATTACCTCAACAATTTGCATCACTTGCCAAGAAGAGCCTTGTTTATATCCTTTGCAGATTGACACCCTATACCCTAAGAGGAAACATTCCCTGGAGTGTCCATGCCTTGCATTAACTTCCTTGCATTGAGCATAGGCATGTTCCACTTTTTGGAGCTAGTTGCTTAATCATGACACTCGTTTCCTCTCTTGTATCATAATGTTTATTTGCCTATGAAAAAATAGAAAAGGATGGGCGGGAAAAGAATATTATCTCATATTGGCAGCAGCTATGTCACCTTTGAACAAAGCACAAACTTTTGAGTCCCTTTTCATCCAAAGTTTGAGTTTAGTATGACCTTAGTGTTGGCAGCCAACTCATTTTTTTTTATTGCTCTTAAAAAATCTGCCTACACCCCTTGTCTCATAACAACAAATCATCATCGCATTGTGCTTCTAGACATCTTATTCATTTTTGCGACAAGTGAAATGTTGGTTTCGATTCAATTTTCACAACTGAAAGTGTGAAAACACCTCTTTCATCGTTTGGACTATCGTCGTCTTTGAACTTGACCATCGGTTTATTACATGACTGCAAAAGACTTTTTTCAAACTTATACTCTTACCTTGATTGCACATTTGGATCTGTTTGATTACTAAGCCTTTAAGCATGAAGATCATCTGATTACATTTGACTTTGTAAAGGTTGTGATTGATTTCGGTCTTATATGTTTTCATCCTTGCTAGGGTTTCTTCACTCATTGATTATATTGCGATTTGTTTTGGTTGCAATGTTCTAAAAACTTTGAAATGTAAACATTCGAATGTGCAATGAATACATAAGGTCGATGGAAATCGTTTAAGTTTCACAAAGGTTCTTTGATTAAATCTTTTGGATTTCAACCTCGTGAATCGATGCTTGGTACATTGTTTTGAAAATTGTTATCACATGGGACTAGCAATAGTTTCAAACTATGTATTGACATGTTTTAATTAGCATTCGTTTGAAACATTGAATTGACACGACAGGTCATTGGATTTCATGCTGATTAAACTTAACACTTGGCGCATGATTATCACCTATGGTGTTGGTTCAGATTCGGATGAATGACACGTTAGTGTGATGATTCACCTATTTGCTGGCCGATACGTATGGTTTAGGTGATTATGATTATAACATCACTGTACATGATCATTATTACAATGCATGGCGGTGGTAATCCCACCACCTTTGCACGCATACAGTTAATTCCGGTCTCTTCAAGCGATGCATCTATCAAACCCTATCATTTTTTTTTTACTCTGTGCATTGTTTCGTTTAGCTCAAACCCTACCATGTACAGAAACTATGGCTCCTATTGTGAGGGCCGAGCCCAACGGTTTCCAAGCAGTGTTGACGTTTGATGGTGCGTATAGCGACTTAGAAGAGTTTGGGTGGCTTCCATTTATAAGGAAATTCGATGGTTATAACCTCACTGTGGCTCGGCAATTTGCGTTGTCATTCGATGGCTACCGAGCCAAAGTTGGATATGTCCACATTGAAATCACTGAACAGTTTCTCAGCTTGGCAACTAGTCTGCCTGTCACTGGATAGAAATGGTCGAAAAGCTACAAGGTTGACAATGTCCCATGGACATTGTTATTTTGGTCTCGCACAGTGGACTCTTGCGACAGAGGCTTGCCTGCGAAGATGTTAAAACCATGCTGGTATGATCTCCTAATGGTAATCAAACAATTTGTTACTTGCGAGGGTAGGTACGGGTTTGTTTTCCTGTTTCACCTTCGTTTATTGATGGTTTTTATGGGTTCCAAACTTAGCATGCCCCATTACCTACACCAAAGCCTGTTCAAAATGGGCAAACGTTACAAACACAGTCAGGCTGATACTAGCCTTTTCCATGTGGGATTGATTAAAATGTGTATGGTGTATGAGCTGGGTTTACGTCGTGATTGTTGGGGTAATTTCCTTAGCCGTAATGGCTTTGAAGTGTCAAACCCTCCGCAGGTCGATAAGCCTATGGTGACTGAGAATAAGACTACCCCTGTACCCTACAGTGTTTTGCTATCCAAACCAAACTGCTACCCGAATCCCCTACGAGCCTGCCCGTGGCTATGATTGCTAAGCCTACAGTCAATTGGCCTAAATCTAATGCTGGTGTTAACACCAATGGCAAGAAAAACTCTCGTTTAATTTCTCGCATGGTGAGAAACAAGTCTAAAACTTCTGCCAACGTTGAACCTATCGTGGTCAGCGAAATCTCCGATTCTGAAATTGAATGATTTCTCGCCGACGAGTATCCTTACTCGGAAGGATTATGTGGCAAGCCTGCATGCAATTTTTTCAGCAATCTACCACCTTGTCTAAAAGATAATCCTAAGTTTCCTGGCATTAAATTAACACAAGGAACCCTCAGTGAGTCATTGAAAACCCCTGATGCCCCGTGCGACCAGTGTGGATTATGGTTGGAGAGGTATTACACCGATCTGCCAATGTTGCAGACCCAGATTCGTGATTTAGAAAATCAAGTGGTTAACCTCACCGGTCATGAAGCAAAGGTGCCACCCTCCGACAAGAAACAATGAACCACTGGCTCTATCCTGTTCAAGAATGTCGAGTCGGCCACGACAATTGTCAATTCCAAACTTGCATAATCTCAGCAGTCTACCTGGTATAACCCTCACCCATTTATATGGCACAATCATGAGCTTTGTGTTCGTTATCAATTTGCTCGGCTACATAGACATGCATTGTTGTACATGGTTTATTTTGGTAAATCGAATTCTGTTTAAAATTTGAATTGGATTTGGATTTTGATTCTAAATGATCATATTCTGGATTTGATTGTTTAAATTTAGTTATGATATAATGCTCGGTTGCTTCTATTTTTAGAAAGYCGTTTTGTATTTTAGATTTTGGAACATGATCTATCTTTTAATTCAAATTGGTTATCATGTACATAAGCGATGATTACTCTGTTACCATTTAATCTCCGTTTGATTTTTGATCCACACAGATACGATGTTGATTTTGTTTAAAAAATGTGTTTTGTTTTACATTGAAGATCGATGCAATTCGTAACTATAACCCGATTACTAGCCATTCAATCCGTGAGGCAAATCGACCCTGTTATGTTATGAGATGACTGTGTAATTTGGTCACAAAGGAATGAGTGAAACCAAAACGACATACCCAGAATGATGATTCATCCATAATTGTCTTAGACCCGATCTCATTTGATTGTTGTCTAGTTTATAGTTAGCAATATTGTTTGTTTTTTACTATGTCATACTCTGATATTGAAATCAATGATAATTTTGGTCAATGTTGCCACGCATATTTCGTTTTGAGTATATCGTGACAACCTTTCTCAATTTTGATTACAAACAGAATCTTATGCATAATCTACAGATCACCTATCTTTGTTGAAACGACTATGTATTGCTACAACTGTAACAAATTATAATTAAGATTTCGATTTTGATTGCATTTGATTACTGTTTTGGGTCGATTGTGGTTGATGATTATGATTACATCGTATCTTATATGACTCGAATCAAGGATTAATTTGTTTGACACAAAATCGGCCTGTCAAAAGTTTGAACATGTTTTATCGTGACTAGAAACAGAGCATTTATTTTTACCCTGTTTGATTATATTTCTTTTGATTTGGTTTGACTTAAATGATAAATTTGGCTGAGTTATTAGTAGTTCAATAATTATTAAAAGGTAATTAAATTTGATTTTATTTTGATTGTTATCTGATCCTGTTGGCTATTTTTGACTAGCTACAGAATTAGATGATTTTGTAGCTGAGTCTGTAAAGTCAATTTTTATTGTTTTTCTAATAAAACATCCTTCTAACTTGGTTTTTGTGTTCTATTGCAGGAAAATTCGAATTGGAAATAGATATCATGGGCAATTAGGGGATGATCTACAGATTTTACTTGCTTTGTATTTTCTTAGTTTAGGAGATTTTGGGATTATTCCCAGATTTTGTAAAACTGTTTACTATTATTCACAAGGATGTTTTACCTTGTGAGAAACCTATATAAACCTATGGTTTTGTAATAATTCATCATCCTCAGTTGTGGGAGAACAAGGATATGGAGTTTTGATTCAAACTGGAGCAGAATTGGTGTTTTTTCATAGCCTTTGCTTTTCAATATATCGACACTTTGTTCCATGTTTTGTATATCATCTTGTTTATGGTTTAGTATTGCTTTAGCTATCTGAATCAACTCAAATGATATAATATTATTATTGTTATCTATATCTTGTTTCTTACAAATAGATAAAAGACATAACAGTTGTTAGTTCAATTTGTGAATTATAGCTTTGTCTTTTTCATAAATCGAACTGTAATATATAGATTTGCTGCATAATAGGTTTCCCCTTTTGCAGGAATTTATAATCAGAAAATTGTTATGATTTTCTTTTATGTCTTGTTTGTCCTGTAACATACTTCAAGAAGCAGCATAGCTGATCGTTTATGAGAAGCATACGGATTAATTGGTGTGAGTTTCCCTCCTCCAATAAGCTTAGAAGTCATCTTGCGCAGGGCAGACTTGGAGCGTTCCCAGGTCAATTAGTATTTAGTTTATTGCTTTTATCAAGTAGTTTAATCTAGATATAATTTCAATTTGTTTTAATTTCAGTTAGTTTACTTTCTTATTCATAAATCATAAAATCAAAAAAGAGTTATCTTCGCTGTCTTGGGACAACAAGCAAATTAGTTTCACAGGTTTTATTCAAATTTGTAGATTCTATGTAATGTATATTTGTGAATAAACTGTGACTAAATTGATAATTAGATAGTTGATTTGAGTTATTATTAGAATAATTTGTAGTTTATAGATAGAATAGTTTGCGTAGTTTATATTTTAGTATATTAGTTTCTTTATTTGTTTTATTAGTTTCTAGTTTCCTCTATTTTAGTTTGATTTCTTTTATTTATTTAGTTTGTTTGTTTTAGTTTGTTTTATTAGTTTCTAGTTTCCTTAGTTTATATTATTCAGCTCAGATCAATTCTCTCTTTGGTTTTCTTAGGAGACCTTAGAGCGGCCAACGGATCCGTTAAACTCGTCAGGGTGGTCCATTCCAAATGGCTTGGGTTATTTAGACAACCCCGGACCGGTTCCACTCTCCCAGTTAACAGATGGACTGTTTCGCCCGTCAACAAATGGCGCTAGAAGGAGGGCCTAATCTTGATTAATGGCATGAGGTGGTCGCAAGACTCCTCTCCCACCTCATCGCACACCTATAGTGACTAGAAGTCGTTCACAAGATAATATTCCCCCTCAAACAACAACTACTTCAACCGAAGATCCTCATATCACAGTTGATCCAGCAACCCCTAATCCTACAGGTGGTGATATTCAAGAAATTTTTAGACAATCTCTTATTAAATCACATAAAGCCTTTGCTAGTCTTAGGTAACCACATCGCCCTTGGGGCCAACCTTTAGACTTCTCTGAAGTCAGAGAACAATTAGGTGATATAGATCCCACTGTGAATCCTATGGATCCGAACACGAATCCTGCTGCAGGAGGAACTGGGATACCTCCTTCACCTCCTCCTTCACCACCTCCCTCATCTCCTTCCTCTTCAGGGGGAGATTCCTCCTCTGACGAAGGAAATCCACCTTCACGTCCTCCTACACCCACTACCCCAATGGAAAATCAGAACAACCCTGCTAGACCTTGGTTGGACCAGGACGCTGTAGCTGTACCTAGAGCCCAACACCCTTTACCTAAACATCTGGAGAAATGGCTTCCTAAGTTTGATCCCGATTATAAACAGATAGCAGAAGACCATATCAAGAAGTTTATGTTAGCCATCTGAATCTGTAATGTAGAACATGAAGATGTTGTCTGTAGGTTGTTCCCTTACACCTTTGAGGGTAATGCGTCCACTTGGTACTTTTCCCAACAGCCTCACACTATAGCATCTTGGGAAAAGTTTGAGTCAATTTTCTTGGAAAAGTTCGGAGATGGAAAACCTCCGGAAGTCTTAGTCATGGATCTTTCAAACTTAAAAATGAATGCTAAAGAAAAGGTTAAAGATTTTAATCAAAGATTTTTAACACTTAAGAATAGAATCCCTGCAGGCTCTATGCCTGCAGAAAGCCTTGTAATAGCTTACTACACAAAAGCTCTTCATCAAAGTATAGCTATTTGGGTGAAAAGATACAAAAAGGAAACATTGTTAGAAGCCTTTGAAGAGGCTACTCAAATTGAAAAAGATATACTTAGCCTTAAAGATTCCTCTAGCAACGAGACTGAGACTATTTCTTCTTCCAAGAAGAAGATTGAAATTCTTCCCAGACCTACACAAAACAAAACACAACCCGAAAACTCTGATTTGGAAAATTTAACCAAAGTTGTACAAAAGTTATCTAATCAAGTCGTAGACTTAAAAAGGTCTACTGAAGAAGCCTCTTCGAGCAAAGGACCCTACAAACCTCCTTTCTGAAAGCCTTTTCCTCAAAACCGGCCTAATCCAAACCCTGAAGGCATGAACCTAGAAAGTTTGCAATACGCTCTCCAATCAATTCTAGGAGCCCAGGATGACTTGATTCCTCCTGATTTTCCTCAAGAGGAAGTTGAGCAGGAAGAAACTCAAGAAGAAGAGTCTTCTCCAAATATCTTTGGTCACCTCTCAGATAGTATCTTTCAAGCAAACTTTGAGACTGTTCACCCTTACAATACTAGGAGTAAGACCGCAAACAAACCTCTTTCTGATAACACTACAACTTTACCTCCAAAGCCATCTAAATCAGTAGAAAATAAACAAAGTAATGCTAGCCCTAAAATAGATTATGATGTTGTTGAAGATCTTAAGAAATTACGGGCTAACATTTCTATTTATGAGTTGTTGAAATTTCCATTCTTGTTATAGAAGATGTTGCAAAATATTTTAGATAATGGCAAGAATGGTAATTCAAATAGTAATAAGGTTGCACAAAGCAAAGTGCCACAGAAGACTTCCACAAAAGATAATCCTGGTTCTCATGACAAAGGAAGCCTTCCTGTACCAAATGTAAATAATGTAAATAACAATGTAAATAGTGTAAATAATTCAGATAAAGTAGTCGTAGAAAATGCGAGTAAGAAACCACAAGAAACAACTCTAAGTACTCGCAAGAATGTACCTCCTTTTCTTTTGACTTTCAAAATCTTCAATAGAAATGTGCATAACTGTATGGTTGACTCGGGAGCATCATCAAATGTGATGCCTTGGTTAGTCTACCAAAAGATTAACGTTGAAGTAGAACCATCTTCTTTGAAAATAATACAACTTGATCAAACAGATGTAAAAGTTATGGGCGAATTGAAAAATGTATTGATTAGATTATCGTCTAACCCAAAGGTTCATCAGTTTATTGATATAATTGTGGTGGATATTCCGGAAGTATATGGCATGTTTTTGAGCAGGGACTGGTCGGAGTAGCTACATGGTTACTTCGCAACGGACTGGTCTCACTTATGGCTTCCAAAGAACGGTAAGCCCAACAAGATCAGGGTGAACCGTGAGAGTTGCCTTAAGTTCACGGTAACAGACTTGAATGACCCCAATGAGCCATACACACCTCCGGCTGGTTCACCTGAAGTCCAAGGGATGGACACCTACTTCAGAAATTTCATGGCTGAAGTTTCACCTATCAATGATCCACAAAAAAAATCCGAGATCAAAGCATATACACAACCAACAACTTCTATCCAACAATCTCGCGAACCCGATGCAAATCAAATTTGGTCTTTATACTTTGACAGTTCCAAATCTAAAGAAGGAGCTGGTGCAGGTTGCATCATTATCGATCCGACAGGTAATAAAACGTTATTGGCTTGTAGATTAGAATTTGAATGTACTAACAACGTTGCAGAATATGAGGCTTTGTTACAAGGTCTCAGAAAAGCCTTAGACATGCACATTCAAAATCTAATTGTATTCGGCGACTCTGAGATAGTGGTCAGGCAGGTGAGAAATTCTATACATTG
>JASDQU010754187.1:20040-34023 GCA_032191745.1 Picea mariana | reverse complement strand
TTCCTTCGCTCCAATTGTCACAAAAAGTTCAAGAAGAAGAATGCCCCCCTTTAGAAAGCCATATTAACGCTCTGATGAAGCTAGAAGAAGTGAGAACTCAAGCCAAGCATAAGCTAAACCAACATCAACAGTTGATTAAAAGTTGGTTCGATTCTAGTTCTGCTTCCGATAGAAATTTTGAAGTAGGCAATCTCGTTCTAAAGTGGGACAAACCGCATGAAGGGAAGGGTGAACACACTAAATTTCAAAATCTGTGGCTTGGGCCATTTTTAATTGCTGAAAAGTTGGGTCCTAGTTCGTTTCGCTTGTAGAGTCTTGAAGGGAAGCTTGAAACCTACCCGGTGAATGGCCAAGTCCTGAAAAGATACTTTGCTTGATTTCTATCTTTGTATATTATGTAAATATTTCCTTTTGTTTTTATTTTTGCCTTTGTGTTCGTTTTTTGGTTTTGATTTGATTGATCAGTTTGGTGTGTTTTTGTGTGTTTTCAGAACATATGCATGCTTATACACTGAGCCATTCAGACATAGACCATAGAAAAATCTCTTCGCTGAAATAACTTCTGAAAGATTGTACAAACATCAGTGATATATATTTCTGAGAATGATATTGGAAAATGTTGTTTGAAAGAAGTTTACTAATTTCAATCTCTAACTGAAGTCCGTCGTGATTATCTTTATCTTTTTACGCTATCCCTTTTCCATAAAGGAATGACTCAACAAGGATGTCTCCCTGTCAAAGTAAGTTGTTTTAGAAATAAAACATTTCTAGAGATGAATAAGGACAGTATTTAATTCTGATGAGGTCTAAAAAAAAAATAAAAAAAAAATATGAGAACATATCAAGATTTTTCAGCGTCACCCCGCTCAGCCATCTATAAAAGAAAAACAAAATAAAATATCAATAAGAGCTGTGGGAAGTGTTTGTAAACCTGCCGGGATACTAAACAGGTCTGCTGGCAGCGGGGCAATGCAAGCATGGCGCCAAGACAACTTCGTCGGGGTATTGAACAGGCCTGCTGGCAGCGAAGCAATGTCGGGTAAATGAAAATCTGTAAAATTATAAGAAACCTCTTTTAAAAGTCCTTTATTCTAATCTAGAGCTTCTTGACAGGATAAAGATGTCTGAGTGGGTTAAATGGAAACCCTGTCGAGGCTATGGACGCCTGCTGGAAGCAGTGGCTATGCCAACAGTATTGAAGATTCTATCATAAAAATCATGACTTGTTGATCTTTAAGACTGTTATCGGTTTGCATCTTTTAAAACATCGCTGGAAAAGAGGGTTGATGATGATGTTAAGTACGATTTTTCTGTTTGTTGTTTTAAGTCGAATTTTTCTTTGCTGTTTTGATCTGAATTCATTTCTTTTGATAGATATAATTGCTTCGCCCAGCGTGTCGCCATTGTTGGCAGCCAACTCATTTTTTTTTATTGCTCTTAAAAAAGCTGCCTACACCCCTTGTCTCATAACGACAAATCATCATCGCATTGTGCTTCTAGACATCTTATTCATTTTTGAGACAAGTGCAATGTTGGTTTCGATTCAATTTTCACAATTGAAAGTGTGAAAACACCTCTTTCATCGTTTGGACTATCGTCGTCTTTGAACTTGACCATCGGTTTATTACATGACTGCAAAAGATTTTTTTCAAACTTATACTCTTACCTTGATTGCACATTTGGATCTGTTTGATTACGAAGCCTTTAAGCATGAAGATCATCCGATTACATTTGACTTTGTAAAGGTTGTGATTGATTTCGGTCTTATATGTTTTCATCCTTGCTAGGAGCTCTTCACTCATTGATTATATTGAGATTTGTTTTGGTTGCAATGTTCTAAAAACTTTGAAATGTAAACATTTGAATGTGCAATGAATACATAAGGTCGATGGCAATCATTTAAGTTTCACAAAGGTTCTTTGATTAAATCTTTTGGATTTCAACTTCGTGAATCGATGCTTGGTACATTGTTTTGAAAATTGTTATCACATGGGACGAGCAATAGTTTCAAACTATGTATTGACATGTTTTAATTAGCATTGGTTTGAAACATTGAATTGACACGACAGGTCATTGGATTTCATGCTGATTAAACTTAACACTTGGTGCATGATTATCACCTATGGTGTTGGTTCAGATTCAGATGAATGACACGTTGGTGTGATGATTCACCTATTTGTTGGCCGATACGTATGGTTTAGGTGATTATGATTATAACAGCACTGTACATGATCATTAATACAATGCATGGCGGTGGTAATCCCACCACCTTCGCATGCATGCAGTTAAGTCCGGTCTCTTCAAGCGATGCAGCTATCAAACCCTATCGTTTTTTTTTGACTCTGTGCATTGTTTCGTTTAGCTCAAACCCTACCATGTACAGAAACTATGGCTCCTGTTGTGAGGGCCGAGCCCAACGGTTGCCAAGAACTGTTGACGTTTGATGGTGCGTATAGAGACTTAGAAGAGTTTGGGTGGCTTCCATTTATAAGGAAATTCGATGGTTATAACCTCACTGTGGCTCGGCAATTTGCGTTGTCATTCGATGGCTACCGAGCCAAAGTTGGAGATGTCCAGCTTGAAATCACTGAACAGTTTCTCAGCTTGGCAACTAGTTTGCCTGTCACTGGACAGAAATGGTTGAAAAGCTACAAGGTTGACAATGTCCCATGGACATTGTTATTTCGGTCTCGCACAGTGGACTCTTGCGATAGAGGCTTGTCTGCGAAGATGTTAAAACCACGCTGGTATGATCTCCTAATGGTAATCAAACAATTTGTTACTTGCGAGGACAGGTACGGGTTTGTTTTCCTGTTTCACCTTCATTTATTGATGGTTTTTATGGGTTTCGAACTTAGCATGCCCCATTACCTACACCGAAGCCTGTTCAAAATGGCCAAACATTACAAACACAGTCAGGCCGATACCAGCCTTTTCCATGTGGGATTGATTAGAATGTGTATGGTGTATGAGCTGGGTTTACGTCGTGATTCTTGGGGTAATTTCCTTAGCCGTAATGGCTTTGAAGTTTCAAACCCTCCGCAGGTCGATAAGCCTATGGTGATCGAGAATAAGACTACCCATGTACTCTACAGTGTTTTGCTACCCAAACCACTACCTGATTCCCCTACGAGCCTGCCCGTGGCTATGATTTCTAAGCCTACAGTCAATCGGCCTAAATCTAAAGCTGGTGTTAACACCAAAGGCAAGAAAAACTCTCATTTAATTTCTCACATGGCGAGAAACAAGTCTAAAACTTCTGCCAATGCTGACCCTATCGTGGTCAGCGAAAGCTCTGATTCTGAAATTGAACGATTTCTCACAGACGAGTATCCTTACTCGAAAGGATTATGTGGCAAGCCTGCATGCGATTTTGTCAGCAATCTACCACCTTGTCTAAAAGATAATCCTAAGTTTCTTGGCATTAAATTAACACAAGGAACCCTCGGTGAGTCATTGAAAACCCCTGATGCCCCGTGCGACCAGTGTGGATTATGGTTGGAGAGGTATTACACCGATGTGCCAATGTTGCAGACCCGGATTCGTGATTTAGAAAATCAAGTGGTTAACCTCACTGGTCATGAAGCAAAGGTGCCACCCTCCGACAAGAAACAACGAACCACTGGCTCTATCCTGTTCAAGAATGTCGAGTCGGCCACGGCAATTGTCAATTCCAAACTGGCATAATCTCAACAGTCTACCTGGTATAACCCTCGCCCATTTATATGGCACCAGCATGAGCTTTGTGTTCGTTATCAATTTGCTCGGCTACATAGACATGCATTGTTGTACATGGTTTATTTTGGTAAATCGAATTTTGTTTAAAATTTGAATTGGATTTGGATTTTGATTCTAAATGATCATATTCTGGATTTGATTGTTTAAATTTAGTTATGATATAATGCTCGGTTGCTTCTATTTTTAGAAAGCCGTTTTGTATTTTAGATTTTGGAACATGATCTATCTTTTAATTCAAATTGGTTATCATGTACATAAGCGATGATTACTCTGTTACCATTTAATCTCCGTTTGATTTTTGATCCACACAGATACGATGTTGATTTTGTTTAAAAAAGGCGTTTTGTTTTACATTGAAGATCGATGCAATTCGTAACTATAACCCGATTACTAGCCATTCAATCCGTGAGGCAAATCGACCCTGCTATGTTATGAGATGACTGTCTAATTTGGTCACAAAGGAATGAGTGAAACCAAAATGACATACCCAGAATGATGATTCGTCCATAATTGTCTTAGACCCGATCTCATTTGATTGCTATCCAGTTTACAGTTAGCAATATTGTTTGTTTTTTACTATGTCATACTCTGATATTGAAATCGATGATAATTTTGGTCAATGCTGCCACACATATTTCGTTTTGAGTATATCGTGACAACATTTCTCAATTTTGATTACAAACAGAATCTTATGCATAATCTACAGATCGCCTATCTTTGTTGAAATGACTATGTATTGCTACAGCTGTAACAGATTATAATTAAGATTTCGATTTTGATTGCATTTGATTACTGTTTTGGGTCAATTCTAGTTGATGATTATGATTACATCGTATCTTATATGACTCGAATCAAGGATTAATTTGTTTGACACAAAACAGGTCTTTCAAAAGTTTGAACATGTTTTATGGTGACTAGAAACAGAGCATTTATTTTTACCCTGTTTGATTATATTTCTTTTGATTTGGTTTGATTTAAATGATAAATTTGGTTGAGTTATTAGTAGTTCAATCATTATTAAAAGGTAATTCAATTTGATTTTATTTTGATTGTTATCTGATCCTGTTGGCTATTTTTGACTAGCTACAGAATCAGATGATTTTGTAGCTGAGTCTGTAAAGTCAATTTTTATTGTTTTTCTAATAAAACATCCTTCTAACTTGGTTTTTGTGTTCTATTGTAGGCAAATTTGAATTGGCAATAGATATCATGGGCAGTTAGGGGATGATCTACAGATTTTACTTGCTTTGTATTTTCTTAGTTTAGGAGATTTTGGGATTATTCCCAGATTTTGTAAAACTGTTTACTATTATTCACAAGGATGTTTTACCTTGTGCGAAACCTATATAAACCTATGGTTTTGTAATAATTCATCATCCTCAGTTGTGGGAGAACAAGGATATGGAGTTCTTATTTAAACTGGAGCAGAATTGGTGTTTTGTCATAGCTTTTTCTTTTCAATATATCGACACTTTGTTGCATGTTTTGTATATCAGCTTGTTTATGGTTTAGTATTGCTTTAGCTATCTGAATCAAATGCAAATGATATAATCTTATTATTGTTATCTATATCTTGTTTCTTCCAAATAGATAAAATAAATAGCAGTTGTTAGTTCAATTTGTGAATTATAGCTTTGTCTTTTTCATAAATCGAACTGTAATATATAGATTTCCTGCATAATAGGTTTCCCCTTTTGCAGGAATTTATAATCAAAAAATTGTTATGATTTTCTTTTATGTCTTGTTTGTCCCGTAACATACTTCAAGAAGCAGCATAGCTGATCATTTACGAGAAGCATACGGATTAACTGGTGTGAGTTTCCCTCCTCCAATCAGCTTAGAAGTCATCTTGCGCAGGGAAGACTTGGAGCGTTCCCAGGTCAATTAGTATTTAGTTTATTGCTTTTATCAAGTAGTTTAATCTAGATATAATTTCGATTTGTTTTAATTTCAGTTAGTTTACTTTCTTATTCATAAATCATAAAATCAAAAAAGAGTTATCTTTGCTGTCTTGGGACAACAAGAAAATTAGTTTCACAGGTTTTATTCAAATCTGTAGATTCTATGTAATGTATATTTGTGAATAAACTGTGACTAAATTGATAATTAGATAGTTGATTTGAGTTATTATTAGAATAATTTGTAGTTTATAGATAGAATAGTTTGCGTAGTTTATATTTTAGTATATTAGTTTCTTTATTTGTTTTATTAGTTTCTAGTTTCCTCTATTTTAGTTTGATTTCTTTTATTTAGTTAGTTAGTTTGTTTTAGTTTGTTTTATTAGTTTCTAGTTTCCTTAGTTTAGATTATTCAGCTCAGATCAATTCTCTCTTTGGTTTTCTTAGGAGAACTTAGAGCGGCCAACGGAGCCGTTAAACTCGTCAGGGTGGTCCATTCCAAACGGCTTGGGTTATTTAGACAACCCCGGACCGGTTCCACTCTCCCAGTTGACGGATGGACTGTTTCGCCCGTCAACACTTAGGAAGCTGATCTTGTTACTTAGAGTTTACTCCTCTGACTAGTTATTCTTCTGGTCCCTATGGCGATTTTGTTTATGCCTTCTACATCACGAAGCTTTATCATCAATTCTATGTTACATGATTTATCGATATGTATCATGCTCTTGTTAAAAGGAATTCTATAAGCCTGTGTGATCCATTTCTCAGAACTATTGAATTTTCATGTAGGCCATACCCTCAGTGTGTCTCAAAGTCACATGAAGTTGTATTCCTATAGTGCACCCTCATCCTGCTTTCATTATGGGTAGGCAACCTTAAACCCAACAATTGAAATCCCCTCATTGGTCGCTAACTGTGATCCAGAATCGAAATGAGGAGGCTTCCCAGGTCTAGAAAAGGCTCAAAAATGAAATTTCTCAGAATCGGATGAAACTAATTCCATTGTGACTGGCTTGTCACACTAATTCTATCCTGGCTTGTCACACTAATTCTGTCCATATATTTACTTTCTCAAATGGATCAAAAAACGGAGTCTATATGCAAAAGTTATCACAATCTAAAGTTTGGGTCAAACAGGTAAAAAAGTCAAACTAGTCAAAGAGTGACGTGGCAGTGGCAGAGTTGGACATGTGGAACTTTATGGGTAGGACATGTGGTAGTGGAAGAATGACATGTGACAGGTGATGTGGTTGCATATTACTGGTTAAAATCAAAATCATGTGGAAAATTAATTAAAACTATGTGGCAATTATTTGATATAAGTTTAATGTGCGGGATATATACCATACCAAATGCCATTACTTGTTCTGTTGACATGAGGTTTCACATAATGGTTGTTATTAGTCCCTGACATAGGCATAGAGGGACTATAGTGATCGATAATTTGTTGACTACATATTAGTTTGTCCTTTGACCACAAATATTTGCATAATATCTATTGTTGGAGCTAGGGAACTAAAAACATTAGTTTTTATATAATAGAAAGTACCATATGTGTAATAATCCGATTGGATAACAGATTGGAGGTCTTATTGTCGGCTTCGTTATTCCCAATTTTTTATATGGTAACATATCCAAACTTTTTTATCGTATACAGTCTTTTTGATTCATATATTTTTTCTATGTATTGCTTGAAGCTGGATTAATGCTAGCATTAGTTCGAATGTTTTCCTTAGCATTTTCTGCTAGTAGAATATATCCCAATGTTTTTATTTCTACTAATCATTTTGAAATGTTTAGATATCCAAGATTTATAGTGATCGATAAGTCCAAAGTTTATAATGTCCTTGCCGCATGTATTTGTATTGAAATGTATTGATACTTTTTTTGAGGTGCTTGAATAGGCCTGACAACTTAAATGTTTGCATGACGCGAGGTCCTCCAACAGGACTGAAAGATTGAATGTTTTCATACTACGAGGTCCTTAGACAACCTGACAACGTTAAATGTGTTAGCACTCGGTAAATTTCCCAGAGGTTGAAACAGAAGAAATCTACTAAGGTAACTTTATCCAACCGCTTTTAAAGCTAGGATCTAGCCCTTCCATCTTCAGAGAGGGATCTCTCTATAGGATTTAGATTTGTTTTTAACTTTAGATATTAGGCTAGTTAAATAAATAGGTAGGTTTTTGTTGTAAAAGTGTTTTTTGAATTGGTTGAGACAGTTTACACATCCATTGGGCTATGGGGTCTGCGCTTACATAAAATATGAAATACCACCAGAAATGTAAAGAAAGACTTCTAAAGGGCGAGGTAGTATACTCACAGGATATTTTAATAGCTTAAATGATGGACAGAAGAAAATATGAGAAAGATAAATTCAACTAAGAAGCAGTTAAGAATTCCTTAATTGAAAACACCAGAAGATAAACACTGAAACCTTTACGAGTCAGAAACATGGTATCTAAGATAAATTCTGCAACATTCGCTACTCTTAAAGATTAGTAAACATTCGACTTAGAGAATAACATCACCAGTGAATACACACAAGAATCCTGTAAAAGTGCCTCCTTTTCATTAATGGTAGATCTCTTCAAAAATGTTACAGTCTGATAGCGCTAGGGTGTGAGAATCAACAACCCTCAATACTTCGAAAGGTGAAGTATTTATAATTCAAATTAAAAACGTTCCTGTCATAATTGATCAGGACGTGCTCATTCTATTTTTAGTCTAACTAATTTAACTAATCAAAACTGCTTGATGACTTGGTGCAACCGCACGTGGAATTTCTGGGGTAGGTCGTTGGTGAGGTTCCTGCACAACCTCTTCTGACTGGACAGATGACTAGATCTGGACAACTCATCTACTAATCGAGAAGATCGCAGAGTTCCTCCCATCTAATGTGACTAGGCACTATGACTTTGAGCAGTCTCCGATACACTTCGTCCATTTCTGTATATTTGGAAAATGTGGGCTTAGTGAGGAATATGTATCGAATCTCGTGTTGGATGATAATGTCCAACTGAAGAGCATCTAGGAATGCTTTGCCAGTGATGATCCCTTGTATGCCAGTAAATTTAGAACTATCCTTAGACACTTCAAACAGTCTCTTTTTGTAATCCGGAAGTGTCATCAGTTTATCATTAATGACTTTCAGACCAGGTAGACCTTTCTTTTGGAGAGCCTCAATCTTATTAAAAAACTTCGGAACCCCCTGGTCCATAATCTGAATCTTTTCTTACAATTGAAGCATCAATCCTCTCTTGGTCAAAACTCTCTTGACCTCAAGGATGGTCTCTGTTCTGTCTTCTATCTTCAGCTCTTCTAGCTCTTCTCTGGTCTTGGAATTGAGGAATCTGATTATATCATTTTCCTGAGTTGGTCTATCTCCCAATTACACTCTGATCTTCTCAATAGCCTGTTTACTCCTCTGGACCAACTCGTTCTGTTCAAACATGATTTGGATCATGGGCCAGATTTCATTCATGGACTTTGTGATATCTGTCCATACATTCTCTTTGACCTCAGCCAAAGTCTTCCCTGCCATTGTTTTCTTTTGGAGCTATTGTAACTCCTTCTTGAGCTGCTCAGTTACCTGCCTTTCTTTGGATAGGCTAGTTTGGAAAGAAGTTTTGAGTTCCTGGAGGTTCTCAACTTCCTTCTTTAGCCTGCTGATTTCTGTCTCTTGCAAGTTCATTTTCTCCATGGATTTGGCAAGATCGGTTGTCCCTTCCTGTGGTGTCACTGGTGTTGCGGATGGAATTGTTGTTACTATTGTTGTGCTTGTCCCTGATATTGGGATAGCAGTCAATGGGATGGATTCCATAGACTTCAGTTGTTCTTTCTCCTTTAATAGTTTCTCCATCTCTGCTTCCATTTCTTTGAGCTGGGCATTCTGCTCCATGAGCAGCTTAAGCATTTCGTCCTTCTCACCTTCTTTCTCTGCTATCTCCTTCGCCTGTGAGTCTTCTGTAGGCGGGAGTTTCAGCTGTTTCCTCAAGGAGGTGATGTCTGCATTTTTCTTCTTTATCATCTCTTCTGCAGCTTTGACGTTCGAGGGATCATAGCCAATCTTGAGGACTAGCTCCTCCAAAGTTTTAATTCTGTTATCTTTTGCAAATGATGAAATCTTTTGCAGCTTGAGTTGTGTCTGTGCGTTGTTGAGTGACACCTGTAATTTGGCCACAGATGCAGAAGCGTGCGCCAATATGTGGAATATCATCTCCCCTGTCTACTTGTGTAGATCCATCTGATCTGCTAGATGCACGTCCTTCGTCTGGAACTGGAAGGTGGCTCTCTTGTAATCTGTGATTACCTTGGGATATGGTACCTGTGCCTATAGGAAGTCCATGTGCATTCTACCTCTTTCTATGTCGAATGCAGATAACAGCCTATGCTGCGCGGTGGACGACTGGTTTTGAAACTAGGCGTAAGTACTGCTGGTGAGGGTCTGATTTCTTTTCTTAATCAGCTCGTACTTCTTGAAAATGCCCAACTTGAGCCCAGTTTTTCCTTGCTGAGTTTCCAATGGGGAGTCTGTAGACTTCTTCAGCATGACTGGAGTGATTTCTTTATACAAGCTCGACCCGAAGGGTGGAATGGCAGACTTAGTCACTGTGGTAGGCAGGGCCTCTTTCTCACCAGTAGGGCTGGGAACTGTGGCTGTCTTGGGCCTCTTGGTGTGCAACTGGAACTCCTCGGATGATACCTCTGTGACAGGAGGAGATGAATCATGTCGAGGCCTCTTTTCCTTGGGTACCTGTGGCGTGGAAGTTGGAAGTAAAGTGGTCAGGGGAACCTGGTGTTCCACTTCGACCAAGGTGTCTAGTGCCCACACTGTCTGATTTGCAAATTTTTCGATCTCAGGCTTGGACTCATGAACATACGAGATGTTTTTATTTTTCACCCGCATTTCTGAAATGATCCCGTGTGGATCATAGTGCCATGGGAAACTAGTAAATAATTTCATTTCTTTCAATATTATGTCAGCTTCTTCCCCAACGCCTCGGCTATTGCAGATGAAAGAGCCAATCTGCCTCTTGATTCTCTATTGCTGCTTCTTCTTAAGTGAAACAAAATGAATGTCATATGAATTCATGATCTTCCTTATGTACTCTAACACAAAGATTCATACCGGAACATACTTTGGCAATTTGTAGGGTGCCAATTCACACCCGAAAACTCGGATCTCGGTGTGGTTTTGATACAGGTACCAGTCCCCTGTCTTTGCGTTGTCCGAGAGATGTATAATTCTCTGGACCTCGTCATTCTTACCACAGGGTGGTAGAAAAGATCAGTAAATGCCTTGAATCTATACTCTGTGGAATTGTGCTTCAACAAAGATGTCCACGCTGTGACTGGCTGAGGCCTTCCATCTGCGTCCTTTTTCTACATAGAAAAACTGAATTTATCTACTTGATAGAAAAGAAACATGTAAGCTAATATGGATGAATATCTGAATATACCTTCCATGCCAAAATTCACGAACTGTTCATGAATATTGTTGGCCAAGAAGGTACTGAAATCAAACTATGTGGTGGGTTTTTCATCTGTGGAGAAAGTAGATAGAAAACCCAGAATGGGCTCGTCTACCCACTGGTCGGAATAGTACCCTAACATAGCACAGAGGGAGGAAATGATCTGATTTCCCTTGGTGGAGAATAGGGATGACGAGTAAGGGGGATTTGTGGAAGTGAGTTGAGCGGAGGTGGGAAGGAACGGCTCGAATATTTGAGCTCTCTGGGGAAAAGTCATCCTTTGATACAACTCTGTAAGGATTTATAGGTTGAACGGGGAAACAGAATCAGCACGGGGGATTTGCATCATTTGATCTATGTCTTCAGGTGTGATGAAGAATAGGGTGTCTCCGGATGAGGAGACGACAGCCCTCTGGTCGGGAATATAATGAGCTTGGCACTTAAGGGAAAATTCGGGAAAACGGTGGATCTGGGGAAAAAGGTACAGGGGCAAATTGGACTCCCAGAGTCCAATTTCATTGCTCTGGTCCAGGAACACCTCCCGGAGCCATGACTGGAGGTCTGAAAAGTTGAAATCGCATATGGTATCCATGATTAATCTGTCTTTGTCGACCAATGGTATTTTTTCCAAGTCGACAGGAGGTGGGAGAAAAGGATTCTCCTCTCCTTCTGCTTGTCTTGGCTTTGGTGCCATCTCTGCAATAGTACCTGTAAATAACATGGAGTTAGTGGGGTCGACTAACTGTGGATGAAGGAGACAGGAATGCAATGGAGGATTAAGAGGTAATCTGGTGAAATGGATGAATATTGAATGAAGGGGGAATAACGGTAGTTTTTATTTAAAACTTGGGTCGGTTGGGCGCAGGAGACAGGTCATCAAGATAACGGTCATGTTATCCCGTAATAAATGGACAACGGGCCACTTGGGGGTGAGATGGCAGGTGACAGTGGCCAAAACATACAGACGGGTGACGTGGAGGCTAGGGATTGGACTTAAAAGTCGTGATAAGGGGTTGGTCATGAGTGAAAAGGGGTAGGGGTCTGACAACAGGGACTGACAACAGTTATTTGATGTGACCTAACTCGAGAACCAGTGGGACAAGTGGGATATGACATCCATGAGTGACGAGGGTTGTCAGATGGCAGATGGGAAAAGGACTTCAGGATCAATAGGCTGAGGCCACGTATGACCGGGGCCCCACCAGAGGAGAATAACAATTCCGGACCCCCCCCCTCGGTTAAAAGAAGAACATCAGGGGGGGTCTGAAATTCATTTTGATCCATTGATCTGCGCGCTAGTTCCTTGGCCGCAGATCTTAGCGCGCTCTTTAATCCTCATTCCAGAACCCCCCCCTCCATTAAAGGCAGAACGGACGGGGGGGTCTGGAATCCATTGTGGACCGTTGATTTAAGCGCCCTTTCCTGGGCCGTCTAGATGTGTGCCAATGTTATTACCGATTCCGGACCCCCCCCCCCCTTTGGTTAAAAACAGAATGGTCGGGGGGGGTCCAGAAACCTCTGTGAACCGTAGATTTGAGCGTCGTGATCGGGACCGTTGATAAGTGAAAGAAACATAAATCAGGAGCGAAGGACACATGCACTTGGGGAAAAACTTAGGATAAAATCCTTTTATGGGTTTTTCTTCAATTTTACAAAGGGACACCACCATGGGACTTTGACCAACTATCTTTTAAACATTTGGAACATGGTGTAATCTTGACTTCAAGCTGGTTTTAATGGACTAGAACAATAAAGCAACTGACCTACATGCTAACCTATCTTCCTAGGACAATTAACCTGGATTAAACTGTTGGGTTAAGAAATTAATCTACTTAAGGGCTATCTGACCAGGATTAGATAGCTGGCAGATTTATTCACTAATCTAATTTAAGGGCTATCTGACCAGGATTAGACAGTCTGGTCAGATTTATTTACTAATCTAACCTAAGGGCTATTTGACCAGGATTAGACAGTCTGGTCAGATTTATTCACTAACCTCTCAACATTAACTTTAAAAAGAACTTGGCCATGCTTGAAAGGTATGGCCAAGTTACTATTATTGCATGGGGCTTTCATTTCAATTCTTTTATGCCCTCTTTTCTTTTTCTTCTTTTTCTTTATTTTCTTTTTCTTTTTCTTTTTTCTTTTTATTTTTCTTTTATTTTTCTTTTTATTTTTCTTTTTATTTGTAGAATGAAATATCATTTGACAACAAAAAAAATAATAGAAATAGATAATATCTCAGTCAGCAGTTGATTCCCATAATTTATGGGGTGATAACACAATGTTGCAGTGATTTTGCAAAATATTGTTGTCCACCATTAGTTGAATAGGCATTGCATGTTTCATCCTTATTGTAGCCTTGCAATGCAATTTCGTCATCGTTGAAGCTACATGCATTTTTTACTAGTTCGGTCAGTGCTTCTTCTTCGCTAGTTCGCCGGTTGTTGCTTGTTGTTTTTTTATTCACAATTCGACCTACGCTTCTGCCTTTCATCATTTTAGAGTAAGTTTCCATGCCATAGTTTCATTTTCTATTCATTGCTTCTTGTTCAGTGTTTGCAGTTCGCAAGTAAGAATGTTTTCTTATTTCTACTGGCATGTTCGTCATATGTTTTTGGTTCCTTCTGTGCTTCGTCGCTAGTTTCGTAATCGTTGGATATACATATGTTGTTTACTGGTTCGGTGGTTGTTTCTTGTTTGTTGTTTCGTTGGCTCATCGGTTATTGGTTGTGTTTGTTTGGCTTGGGTTTACGCTTTGGGGCCCTAGGGATGCAGTTGGTCCTGTTCGTGCTTTCTCATTGGTTTGGTGCTTGATTTTTTCTTTAGTTTGATTTGGCTTTGCAAAGTTGGGGTCCTGCACCTGTAGTT
>JASDQU010754187.1:0-14268 GCA_032191745.1 Picea mariana | reverse complement strand
TGACGTTTGTTGTGTTTTCCTCAATAGTGTTATTTTCCATAGGGTGTTTTACCAATAGCCTGATGCAGATACAGTTAATGTTCCACAACAAGAAGAATTGCCTCGCAGTTTTTGTTACTATTTTCATCTTCGTTTTCATCATCACCTTCATCATCGATCCCCATACCATTTTTCTCTGTTCCGTTCACTGTCGATTGTCCATTTTCTACAACGGGACCAGCAGAATGGGAAGCAGCCTTTTTTCCTTCTGCATCAGAATGTTCTTCACTGCCCATCTTTTCAGAAATACATTATGCTACTACTCTTCTAACTCATTTATAGCAGCATCCGCTTCCTTAATGGGTGAATACCGAGTCATTTTTGGCCGCAAATCAGAAACATATCCTGGAGATCGAACTCAATATCCAGGGTTATGGTCCCTTCGGTAAGAATATATCCTAAAAACTTTGTCAAGCCTTCGTTAGACGAACAACCTATGTCAAGGAGGTGGCCATACGTCTGAATACAAGTTATCATCATATGAATGCGAAAACAATCCTCTGGTGGATCCAGTGTGTCAAGCTCTGCAGTAACATGTCCAAAGAAAAGAACCAAACAAAAATCACAGATAAGTCAATAAGGCGATGACTCTATAGATCTCCTAGAAGGCGCATATGCGCTATACGTCACTGTTGTATTCCGTAATCATTCAATCCAAGTCCTCGCCTGATCTCCTCCAAAGGTTGCGCGCAGGTAAATACAAGACTTGCCCGAGGTTTTATCTACCTCTCCATACCGCGGGAAGATAATAATATCCTGTGTTTTTTAGAGTACCATTGTGTAAAATAATTCGAATTTAGGACGTAGATGTTCCAGCAGAGAATTCGACCATTTCATAATTTCAAGGAAGAAACGTGGTCTCTGAGATTAAGAATGAGAAGGTGGGTACAATATGTCATGACTGTAGTGAGGAGAAATGTAATAAACATATAATAATATATCTAATTTTTTGAAAGCTTGATATGGTATGGGAAAACTTAATAAAATCAAGCTATAAAAAAAATTTGGAGAGTGGGTCATGTAAAACAGTGGTGTGCATGATAACAGGGTGGTATAAAAAAAAATCGGAGAGTGGGTCATGTAAAACAGTGGTGTGCATGATAACAGGGTGGTATAAGGATCTAACATATGAGGCATTAAGGGTGGTATAAGGATCTAACATATGAGGCATTAATGCGTCACTTCTGACTGAAGGAAAAAGTGTGGGAGGTGAGAGAGGGAACTAAATGTGATAGTGCAAGAGTCTCAAAACTTTAAACAAATACCATATCATCTTCGTCGAATGATAATAATAAACTTTCGTAAATTTGAGATCGTGTGAAATTAACCAACGACCATCTTTGTTTTTCCATTTTCATTCATCATCGTCCTCTTTTTCTCTTTTAAAAAAACTGTACAGCAGCAACCCAACTGAAGCGCATGAGACTTTGTGTGAATAAGAACAATGCGCCAATATTTAAAGAGTAAATGTGAAACTTTGCACAAGTAGGGTGACTGAAGAGGGAGCCTGGAAATGATTTGCTAGCTAAGTGTTGTTGATGAAAATCATCATCAACAGGGTGCAGACTCAATGTGAAGTGAAATTTATCAAGAGTATCTTTACTCTCAAAAGTTGAATTATATTCCCTTTCCACGACTTGGATATGGCCCAATTTATAGCCTTCAAATGGAACTGAAGGGATGAGTTGGAACGTTTCTAGTATATGGAACGTCAAGTATCAAGGATCCCATGACATGACATGAGCACCAAACCCGATGTACGTGAGTTGTAGTGGAGAAACCTACGTATACACATGTTGTCTAACTGGTAGGGCGCGTACATGTGAAAAAATATGATTTTTTGGCTGTGGAAGGTACAAAATGGGGACTTTAAGTTTGCATAGGGAAATGGAAAGGCCGTCCCAACAAGTTGCATGGGGTGAGGAAAATTTTTCTATAACACCACTTTCCATCATTATTCCCCTCCATTTCCTTTTCTCTTGGGATTTTAGGGTGTATTGACCCAAGAAGGGGTTGTACCTCATTCTATGGGAAGAAGGGGATGAAGACCCAAATGGGTTGATGTTGGGTAAAAGATAAAATCCTTGTATAAACATTCTAGATGCTTCGCCCAAGGGTCACCCAAAAAAGCAGTGAAACACTTATATTTGAGTAAAGGGGACCCACAATATAATAAGGAATGCTTAAAAGATTAGCTAAAGGATAGGAGGTCTAATCATGAGGCGACATATCACTCCCATGAATATCTAATGGTATGGCATTGCCATCATTTGGTCACCAAACCAAGACAATTTCTCTGAGTTGCATGGCTGAGAGAAAGGGGGTCTCATCACAAGCCAACCTTATCATTTCCACTAGGCGTTTGTGGGTGACATTTCCATCATCTGGTCACCAAGCCATGGACATGACCTTCAAACTCTCCTTATGCTATATTGAAAGAAAATACAAATAAAGAAAGCTAAAATGAAATTGATGGGCTTGGAAAAAGTGCACTGTGGATGAAGGTACCACACACCCTCTACAAAGGCACCCATGAATGAGACACTACGACCCCTTGTATGTCATGAGCCCTATGCTCATTAAGTCTTGACCCAAACCACTTCATCCATTTTACATGTCTTACAGAGGGATCTCTTGGAAACTCTCCTTGATCTAGGGAAAAATATACCCAATAGGAGACCTTGTCAACCCTCCCATATTCAAGCTTAACAAGTCGCATAGTGTCTTTGAGCAATTAATTGTTTGATATAGTGATATTTGATGCACATGCTTAGATGGCTTATTTATAGATTGGATTCACTTATCATGATGTTATGAATTGATATCCTTGGAGGGTGTGCTTATCTGTCTTTGCAGGACCTAGTTGGTGGATAGTTTTGGAAGAACAAGCCTAGCCTAAGATTCCATGGGGTTGCAAGCCCACAGATTGGATGCCAAGGGCCCACATGCCAGGTGAGAAAGAACAGACTTGGAAGGCCTTGATGATGACTTGGATGACATAGCCTAGCCCCCACATGCCAAACGCTTTTCCTAGGAGAGGAAAAATGTCACTTCTAGAGGCATGACATCACCTTAGGGGGTTAGGGCTTCGTGGTGAGGTGCCACTCATTGAAACATGGACATTTTGAGGAGAAGAGGGTATTCATCATGAGGATATTGTATAGATTCTTGACATGTGACCTTTGGATGCATACCCATGCTTCTCCAACACCAATGACTTCTTTAAAGAGGAAAAGCATCCCCTAAAGGGGAGACGCCCATGTAAAATTAGGGTTTATTTGTGCAAAAGTGAAAATTTTATTGAATTGTTTAATATTACTTTTTTAAAGGGGGAAATATTAAGGTTTTAGACCTCTAGTCTTTTGGTTTGGCACTTAATCTATGGACAAGTCACCTTTGTGACATTTTGTATAATTAAGAGATCATAATATCTCATTTTAACATAACTCTCCCTCATTGTGAGAAGTATTGGTTTGAAATTTTAGATATATTTCGCTCTATTTGTCTCTTGTGCATTTGTTTATGGCTATCTTGATGAATGGTTGATGGAGGAATGATGCGCTAGCCTTGGATGAATGCTTTCTATATTTTATGGTGGCTTATCTTGGCATATTTCTTGATTTTGGTATGGTATCTTACTCGTATGCTATCATTCTTTTCAATTCAAGTATTGTTGTGCTAGGAGATAGGTGGGAGGTATAAGGGCATACACCCCCACCATAGTATTCATCATTTTATGCTTCATGTTATTGGTTAAACAAGGGTTTTCTAAGAGAAGTATAAGGGCATAAACCCTCTTAGCTTAAACCCTAGCTAGAGAAAATTTCCTTGGGAAGTAAAAGGGCTTACACCACCAAGGAGGTATCTTCTCTAGCCCTTTCTTTATTTGACTCCATTAACCCAATAGTAAAGGCAATAGTCATATACTTTTTTTATTGGAGATATAAAATCATTGTCTTGGGAAACGTGATTTTTTTATCTTTTGAAAGGTCCCTTGCTTGAAGTTGGTTTTCCTCATTGAGAGGAGTATTCCCCTACTAGGGAGTCCAATATCTCCCACTACTTTACTTTCTCTTAGAAACCCTAACCTACAGCCATTAGGGATGATCTAACCTAGATAAACTACTAACCATAACTCCTAAAGTAACCCTAGACTAGATCCTAAACTTTGCTCATTTACTCTACTAATTAGGGTGCATCTTTTGGGATAATTGTTGGAATGTTTTGATGGTGTAATTTGATGATAAAAGTGAATGAATTATACAGCCATAAGGCTGCAAATTTATGCAGAAAACACATGTTATAACAACTTTCTTTATTCAAGCTTAAAGTGCCATTTTTTAGTCATAATTGATTTCCATACTCGTTGATAATGTTGTTGATTGATATCATGCTTTACATGCTTATTTGAATGTTACTTGCTGATATAAACTATCATCTACTTCTGAAAATTAGGGACAACAATCTTTACTTGCTGATCCATACTAACATATATCATTGCAAGTTGGATTTTCTTGTGTCTCGGGTAGGTACAATCATCCGAAGAAGTACTATACCTTTGGGGAAACAATCACTTGACTACAACGCATCTCTTCCCACTTTTCACTCCACTTAGACTTTACCTCTAGGGTATTCACTTCCATTTATCTTGATCTCCATCTCAATCCCCCTAGGGTCATCGGGATCACCTCCCTAGAGTGACCTAGTCACCCTTGAAGTGAGGGACCTATTGTTATCGGGCTAATTGTTAAGTGAGGACACAAAACAATCCCCCTAGATCCACCTAGATCTAGAACAAAATGAGATAGGACATGGCACTTTCCCTAAGATTTAACCATTGAATTTACTATCAAACAAGAGATGAATGACATACCTTTGAATATCGCTTCCTTATATCTTTGTTGTCCCTGATCCGCTCCGGTGATCTTGTGCTATTGATCCTACAATGACACAAACCAACCAAAGTGAAAGAAACAACAGTATATTCAATGAAAACTTAAACATGTGATCAAGGAGTCATGTAATAAAATGAGGTTGATTTTACAGGAAAGAAGCATGCCATTGTATTATATTTAGTAAAAGTGGAAGAAAGATACTACCAGATGCCTTGATGTTGTCAGGTTCCTACCAACAGTTCCTTTCTTCCCAGACACTTCTTGCTCCAAGGATTATGAGACCATAGATATGATAGCTACTCACAATCTATCTTGACAAAGAAAATCTCAAAGCCACTCTAACCAAGCTAACAATCTCAAGCCAAAGCAACTAACTCTCTCCATGAGAGCTCCTCTCCTTTTATAAGATGAAGAGGATAAGGTGAGGAGGTTAGGATGATATGACTAAATCATGAAATTGAGTAAGATCCAAACCGTTCGGAGGCCACCTCACCATAGAAGATTCTCCTTCTAGAAGCATAAAGAAGATGCCCATTTTTCCCACGTACAAGAATTTCTACACCCTAGCTATAGTGCAGCCTACGGAAACTCCACAACCTAGCTTTAGTACAACCTATGGAAATCAGGCATTTCCGCACCGTATGTATAGAGCAGCCTGTGGAAATCCTCTTTAATAGGGGTTTTACAAAGGAAAATACAACTTCTTCTCTTAGTAAAAGTTATTCTCCCTTCTTTCTTTAGGAACTCAGGCCACTGACCCCTCTGAAGGAAACAAATAGGTTTACATCATTAACGGTCATGGGGATGACGAAAATAATGTGTAACACCTACATTGAGGTGACATTGGGTGTAGGATTCCCAAGTTATAACACTTTATTTTTGGTTGGGTCAGACTTTTCCCAACCTACAACTTGCACTATAATAAGTACTATTATTCAATTCAGATTATTTTAATGAAAGACATCAAAGGTATTCCTTGACCATTTTCTCTTCTCAAATGAAGTTGATTTTCTGTTGAATAACCGCGACATGTTCTGGAACATGATACCACTTGGAAAGTTCAAAAAGTGGCTATAGATCACGGTGCTATTGCATTTATTCTTGTTGATGTTCTCAAGGTTGTAACTCCAATCAAGATAACATTTGAAATATATGAAACTTGTGTTGTTCCAATCAACACTTTCTTTGTATCAAGTCTCTACTTTGGAAATACTGCATATCTTCATATTTCAATGGCCTTCATGTCAGTTGCAACCTTCTCGATGGTTTTTATTGTTGATGATATTGGTAGCATTGGATAGGTGCTTCCCATTGGCATGTGTTTAGAATGTGGAAGTCATCGAAAGCCTTATATCCTTGAGTTTACTTTAGTTAAAAGGAATTAATTAAATTAAAAGTGTTTTTATTAATTAGTTGAGTTATTTAAGGAAAGTACTAAAAGTAATTAGCATGTAAATCTTAAGTGGGTGTGAGAAGTAATCTCATCTGTCAATCACTTTGGAGGTTAGGTTTAGATTGTAACTTATGATTATAAAAGAAAGGCTAGGGTGAAGGATAAATACACTTATGTGAGATACACTTGTGGGAGACTTTGGTGAGAGATCAAGGCCAAGACTTTTGGTGAGATGACAAGGTCGAGGATAGCAAAGAAGGGCTTTTTCTAGTGTGAGGAGTGTATAAGAAAAGAATGGCTTTTGTTTATATGAGAGTGAGGAGATCTCATTGGGTGGGTGAGGATATTTCATCCAAGTGTTGGTGTAGAGAGGGTTGGGTCATGAAGGATCATGATTCAAGATCTTGGATAGGTGGAGAAGGAATTTCATCTAGAGGTCATATAGGTCAAGGAGAAGAGAGAGAAAAGGTAGCCATAAGTGGGTTTCAACTAATAGAAACCAGAAGAAAGTGTAGCATCATATGGAAGTTTTCATATATGTATGTGGGTCTCAGTGGAGATAGTCTTGTATGTATGCGGGTTTGCTGAAAGAAAATCATGTACAACTCTGTAAATGTGTTGGTACAAGGTCGTATAGTAGCACAGGTATTGTCAGGTTTTTCTACAATGTATATTCTCTTAGTGGGACACTTTCCCTGTTACGAGAGCCTTGATTTGACCTTAGTAAAAAGACCTTAGAAGTATTTTTACCTCTGGGGTTTTTCTAGGGGTTTATACTCGAAAATATTGGTGTCTTGTGTGTGAGAATTTTGGTTTCCTAGTTTATGCTTCTGCTGCATGTTTAGTTGATTACTCAGCTGTGCTTTTAGTAGATAAAGTGATTTTATTTTTAGATAAATGTCGAGTGCTAGGTTCAAGTAGTAAAATATGAAAATGGTATCATAGCGTGATCCCTGAAGGGAGGAAACCAATAGAAAATATCTGAGGAGTTGAAAAAAGATCTAGTCGGATATATAACTAGGGGGCATAAATTGAAGGATGAAGTTTAGGGAAACTACAATACTGAGGAAGGAAAAGGGTTTTTGCATGTGTACTGAGGTGTACAAAAGTCATATAAGGGACAATCACATACATGCATGAGAGGTTGTGAGCACAATCATGTAAATACACA
Organism: Picea mariana; assembly: GCA_032191745.1. Taxonomy (NCBI): domain Eukaryota; kingdom Viridiplantae; phylum Streptophyta; class Pinopsida; order Pinales; family Pinaceae; genus Picea; species Picea mariana. Next base: position 6,770 of record JASDQU010754187.1, on the reverse strand, counting down.
GGTTGCAGTGGTGATATTAATGTACATGCATGGGTTGTAGTGGTAACAATCATGTACAAGGTCGTACGTGTTAGTCCATTGGCAGTTTCAGCAGAGGGTTATCAAATAAGATCTTGGAGATGGCCACTGGATTGCTATTTGAGGATAGGGTTTCCAACTATAGTCCTTATAAGGAGAGAATCATGTTAGTGTTGATGGAGAACGAGATCTGATAATTTTCTAATACACAAATAAATCCACCAACAGATGCAACAAATCCGGTCATCCATAATCAGAGAGATGTGAAAGGCAGGTGCATCATTCTATATGGAGTGAAGGATCACTTGATCCCTCATGTATCAGTTAAGAATACTACCAAGGACATGTGGTAGGCTCTAAAGAGTTTATTTCAGAGAAAGAATGAGAATCACATAATGGTGTTTAGAGAGAAGCTCAAGGAAATGAAGATGACGGGATCAGATATGGTGACAAGTTATCTCACCTGGATATGATAGGTTTGATATGAACTTGATGCAATCAAGGAAACACTGGATGATTCAAAGTTGGTGAGGATGACTCTCAAGGGTTTCAGGAAGGAGTGGACATCGTTCATCAAAGGGATCGTGGCACAAGAAAATATTTCAGATTGGTCAAGGTTATGGGATGACTTTGTTTAGGTGGAAATTCGAGATGAATATCTGAATGGAGGCTGGCACAATAATGATGATGAAAACCTTTCTCTTGCTAGTCAAGAAAGGAAGGGAAATTTCAAGAATATTGTTAGTTGAGAGTATACCTCAAGTTGGGAAGAAGAAGGACATGAGAAAATTCAAGTGATTTTCATGTCGTAAGTTTGGGAATTTGTAACAATCCATTCGTTACGACTACAAGAGAAGAAGAAGGTGCAATTTTGTTTTTTAAACAGGAAAATAACAATGATTACAACTAACCAACCCATCTAACGGTGAGTAGCACGCCTGCAGAACAGGCAACAGACAATTAGGACTCCTCGCCTTGTACAAGAGAAACTAGGCAAAACATGCGAAAACAACAAGGAGAAACGACTACCCACCCAACATAACATGACCATGCCTACAAGCTAAGGGAAATCATCCCCATCCCGACACAATGACCTCGACAGTCAGTTAACTAGAACCTTGATGGCACAGAACCAAATGCATGAAGGCGTTCAACCAAAGCGCCATTAGCAAACGTACAACGATCAAAAGCACTCTCACGGAAGGCACAGACTTTGGCCAAGTTTTCATTCACCTCTATCCAATGAGCGGGCCATGATCCCCCTCATCCGGACTCATAATGTCACCAGGTGATAGGTGCGGCAATAAACCTCGCGCTACCTAACCTATCTAGACCAAGGACTTCCAGATGAATCCATCTGACTAGAAGACAAGTTACCAACAAGAGGACTACACCCACACCTCGAGAAATAGATCGAGGAGACGCAAGATAATATTCGAATTAAATTGCGCGAAAGACCAGAGGATTCTTGTTTCCTACAAGGAAAATTGTGGCATATCGACAAGACCAATCACCCCTTCTAGCTCGACCTAAGGCACAAGGCACATAACTGCTAAAAACTAAAGGCTGTTAAGGGTTTTAGTTGATACATCTACTAAAATCTCATCCATTAAGCTTGCGCAAGATAATCAACCATTATGCCTACAACCTTCATGTCTAACAACCATATTAACTCACCATTTCACTTCTGCCCAAAAAAAAATAATCCTACTACGTTTCATAAAAAAAATAAACCTTAAATTTTTTTCATCTTTTAACATTAATAATAATTATAATTCTTATAAAAATCTATTCTATTTTCTTCCCTGATCATAATTTACATAAACAGGTAAATTAATTAAGTCATTTAAGTGCAAAGGGAGGGTTGAATTAAAAGTTCCTGAAGAGAAGGTTATGTGAAGTTGTTCTTCTCTAGAAACCAAATAAATCATTGGCCCTCAGTTCAAGCTATTGTTGCCAATAAAACACTGTACATAACTTTCTTAATCGTCAAATAGAAGTTGTCAAAAACTATCGTGTTGCCTTAAAATTGCACAATTACTCATGATAAAAATGCTTTCGTTATAGCTAGTGTAAAAATCAATACAAGTTCTGCCAATAAGCATTAAAAGTGTTGAGTACTGACATTTTCTGACAACATAATTAAACTGTCAAAACATGTTAACAACTATTGCTATCGTTATAAAAGTAAATTATTAACATAAAAATAATCGCTACCAATCTAAATGTAAATCGTATATATATGTTACAGTAGCTGGATTTCCTGCCTATCCTTAATACGCTAAATCTGTAAAAATAATTTGGGATGAGGCTGACAAAAAGGAATACGTTGTCCAAAAACATTCGTTTCTAGACATATCCATAGGCAATAAATCACTGGGCAAACACTCAGATGTAAGAATAAATCGTTGATACTAAACTAGACTATACCAACACCAAATAACTATCTAAACACTCAGATCGCTATACGCCTATACCTCTTATCTAAATTCATTGTCATCCCTTACTTTCAACAAATTAACAACTACCCAATATAACAGGTCCCTGTCCCTCACACGCTGGGTTACTATCCCATACATAAATCACTGTCCACATAATCAAGTGATGCCTATATGAACGCTATCTAGGAACAATAAGTAAAATTTAGGGGATTCACTGGTAAAAAAAAATCGTTGTAATTAAACTGGGACAACCGCCATAATTTCACTGTCTTTACCATTCAAATGTTGAGTTGTATTGCTAAGAAAACGGTCAGTCTTAACCTCAAAATCGTTGGGTTTAATCAGTGGAAGCCGACTTAGTTTTCTCATAAAAAGGCGTTGAGCTTGTTAAATGAAAATCGCTTTATGAAAAAGTAAAAAAAGGTAAAATTTCACAGTCAAAAAGTGTAAGGAGGCACAAAACTCTTAGAGTGTTTGATGTGTAAAGGATGGTAAATGTTAAAGAAAGTAATAACTAACTCACATACCTAAGAGCTAGCCAAAACGTAGATAGGTAATCGCTATCTATACAACCATTTCTGTCCACTATTCCTCACTGTCAACTACATCAATATCGCTTTCTAGAAATGCATTTGTGTCTAACTATTACTCAGTCACCCAATGCTTCCATAAAAAAAGGAAAATCACAATCAATGCACAAGTGGAAACTCCACCATGGCATGAGTAAGGACACCACCATCACACAGTAAAAACATAGAGGTAAAAAAAAAAAAACCGTTGAGATTTAAAGGGTGATTCACTAGGTGAAGTAAATAAATAAAAAACGCAAAGGTTAAATATATACAAAAAACGCAGAGGAGATAATAAAGACAAAGTCATTATTTTTTTTAAAAACATAGTCAAGAATGTTGGGTGAATTCACTGTCAACAAATATGCAATATCAGACACCATAAATACGTAGACTTAAAACATTGTCGGGAGGGTATTCAAAATGCAGAGATCAACGTAGAGGATCATAAGCGATTCACGGCGGGAACGGTATAAAAATCACAGAGGTAATCAATCGCAACATGACGCAAGACAATCACTCAACCTGGAAAAACCATCAGGGGTAGACGACTAGGAAAACACATCCTTCGCTCATCATCCACGCACAGAAAAGCAGGGCATTAGGATCTATAGGTCTATTAACACCGAAGTGACGACCGTCGATCCGGCTCCTAGGCGACCAATCAGGCAAGGACTAATGAGCTAGGGATGAGGGTGAAGTAAGAAGTGTAAACTCATCACAAAATCAATAAAACCATAGGCTGGTCACAACATGCAGGGATCGAAAGCCAAGGGAATTAATCAACAAAAATCTTAAGGCTATGGTGAAATAAGTTATCAATTAAAATGCTAAGTCAAACTTTTTCTTTACCCAATTAAAAATAAATAATTGAAAGCATGAGGTATAATAAGAATCTACCATGTAGAATCAAGTAAGCATACCGTAGCCCAAGTTGTTCGCTCTGAGTCGTTGTCCCGCACGCTCTGTGCTGCTCCCACTTTCCGACTGATGAGACTTCACCGGTACCTCCAAGCCAACGCTAGGGGTACTCTTCTTTCCCCTTAGCCCCTGATCCACAAAGGGGCCATGAAAAATGAACCAGAGATCAACTAGCTCCTAGCTCGCCTCGCAAGGCTGAGCTACCACTCCTCACCGATATGGGTATCCCAACTCCCACAAGCTAATTCAGTCAAGTCTAAAATTTTGCAACGTAACCTTACGCATAACATCATATATCCATCCTCCTTCTCCTCCCTCCTTTATATAGAGTTTCTAATTCATTTACTTTCCCAAAATCCCATTTAATTTATTTTTCAATAATTTAATTCACGAAAATTCTCCACGTACATGTGTCACCCATCCTCTTCATTGCACCATAAATTAATTTCATTTATTACTTAATTACTCCTATATCCCTCACCCACCTAAAAGCAATCCTAGAATTGCTCCTAGGTGTCCCCATATTCCCTAACATAATTTAATGACTTACCCCCTTACTAAATCTCTAGTTGAGTTCAATTTAGAAAGTTCTTAAATGCTAGATACCTTACTAAGTTAGTCTTTCTTCTTTTTTCCTTATGTTTCCCCTTTCTTTTTATGTTTCCTTCTTTTTCCTAGTTTCCTAAATCTTTTAAATTTCCCTCTTTCCCCTTTCATTTAAAACTCAAATTGGCATGTGCAGAAAATTACCTTTTTCCCCTTTTCCTTTTTAATTAATAAATTTTTAATTGGCATAATATAACAAAACAATTATTTCCCCTTTTTAAATTTTATCCACCAAAAGATTTTTATAAATCAATTGAATTTCTTACCACCTTCTCGTCACATGATGAATGATGATTATCATTATTATTTGTTTATTTTTAATTTTATTTTTATATCTATATCTATATATCTATATATATATATTTATCACAAGTATCACTTAGACCTAGATGTTATTTTCCTAGGCTAGGCGACATTTTATTAGGGAAATTGTTTCAAATCTTTCTCATCACATTATTCATTCTAAGGCCATATGGGTTTATTCATTTATTATTTAACAACATGGAATTCCCTTCAGGACACACTGGGTGCTCCAAGGGTGTCACTCACCTCATTCTATTTCCCTTGCGCGACGTGCCCTTCAGGATGCACTACGTGCTCCAAGGGCGCCACTTGCCTCTTGAATGACTTGGTAGACATAAAAAAACCCTGGATTCAATACTCCACCAAGTGATATTGTGGGAGACTAAGGGCCTCTAAGGAATAAGGCCCCTGCCTTATTGCATGCCCCTTAGAATCATCGTGAGCGACTGTTGCAGTCTGCCCTCACAACATCCTGGGTCTTCTTGAACTAGGTAATCTTTAAGATACAGTTCAAACCATGACAGGAGTGCTAGTAGGTTGTGGCAAGGTTGTTGTCCACACCTCTCTCTTAACGTCTTTGGTTGTCATGCGTGACCCCTCTACTCCACATGTGATTTTGGTCGATAAGCTATCGTCAGATTGCATCATCAACGAATCATGTCAGAAATAATATCCATAATCATATCATCTAATCAGATGCAGAAACGTCATATTTATAAAACAATCAAACCCCAATAGTCCACTCCCTGACTTGATCCAGAGTCCAAGGGTTTCATCGATGCCTCAACATCCTTGAAGTCCAAATCCTGCACACTCAGGAGAACCGAGTCAATAGCACCTGTTTAAGTCAATATATCAAAATAACATATAATCACATCCATAATGCCTCATAATAATAATCAATGGTCAAAGGTATAATAATATGGATCTCTTGCAAGAAAGTGTCTTCAAAGAATAAGTTCGCTCAGTGCACACAAGAGAGGGATATTACATACGCCCCCCTCTTAGTCTAAGCTTCATCCTGAAGTTTCATAGTATATAAGTGATGAAATAATGTGTATCACAAGCCTATCTATTCAACAAAAATGGAAACTATTGATGCATATCATATGCGTCCTCCAAGGTCTTCGGGTGTGGATTATAGTTTTCCCAGTGGAAATTGACCTCATCTAATGTTCGACATCATAAATGTCGATTGTGATGGTCCAGGATGCGGATCGGCTCAGCCGTGAGCGGACCCTCATCCAACACCTGCAAGGTACTCAAGTCAAAACATGTGTAGGATCACTAATCATAATGTCTCAACAGATACGTGAAAGGCATTGTGCATACGCCTCAAGAATCACGCAAGGCTAGTCATTAGGCCACATACCTCTCCTTTCCACAATATCATAGGTGTTATCACTGAAAATTCGTCCGCACAGGGCGACAAGAACTCAACATCATCAGCACAGAAAAACAGTCATTCATGGCACAAAGATTAGTTCCATAGCACAGCAAAAGAGCCAAAACTATACAAAATTGGCTAAAAAATTCAAAAGCGCATCGCGCCCATGGAAAACTAGCGCATGCGCGCAATATCATCGTATATCGGGCGCATAAGCGCGGCTGTGGGGTGCAAAACCCGCGCGCCTGCCAAACGGTGCATTTATGAAGCTGGTCGGCCTCCCAACCACTATTGGATTGGCTCCCAAGTCGATTTGACATCAAATCCGAGCTCAATCTACGGAGGGAGGTTGGTCAAAGACCTAAGGGTGCCCTAAAGAGCCCCTTTTCACATTCAAAAGGGGTTGCACAATAGCTCAAAGCTTGGCTATAAAAAGCCATGAATGACCATCATTTCTTCAAGGAATTCATTGTAATGTTATGCTGTTGGGATTGTTAGAGGCTCACTCTTTAGCAATAGTCATTA
>JASDQU010754184.1:16612-29373 GCA_032191745.1 Picea mariana | reverse complement strand
GCAGAGAGGAAGAAAAAATCTATTGTTGAGGCAGTTAAGGCAGTTAAGGCGATGATTCATGATCAACATTTACCTATGTTTCTGTGGGTAGAGGCATCCATGACTGCAGTGTATGTTCAGAACAAAAGTCCTCATAAGACTTTGAGGAACATGACTCTCTAGGAAGCCTTTACTGGAGTGAAGCCTGAGGTTGGACACTTCAAGATATTTGGGTGTCTAGTATACATTCATGTACCCAAGGAGAAAAGGACCAAGCTAAACCCTTCAAGCAGAAAGGGTACATTTGAGGGGTACAGTGAGTCTTTGAATGCATACCCTATCTACATCCCTGGTCAGAGACAGATTGAGGTGAGCAAAGATGTTACCTTTGCGGAGTAGGTATCCATCAGGAGATTTAGAGGATCTCACATGGAGATTGATAGTGAGAGACAGGAAGAGATGGTGCCTTCTCCTCCTCACCCTCCAGTAGTTCAGAGTTAGACAATTGAGCCTATTGATCCAATTGATCCTGTTGATCTTGTAGCTCCAGTTGATGTTCCTAGAGATATTGCAGTAGGTCGGAAGAGACTTGCATGGGCTCGTCAGAGTCTGTAGGAGGGAGAAGCACATGCAACTCCTCGTGGTACCTTTCAAGAGAGCATGAGACCTCAGAGATATTCGTGCTATGCTGCAGCTATGAGCCACATCATTGATTCTGAGCCTTCTTGTTATGAGGAGGCATCTAGTCAGCATGTATGGAGAGATGCCATGATGGAAGAGTATCAATCCATCACGAAGAATGATGTGTGGGATATTGTTTTGAGACCTGAGGGGAAGTCTGTAGCGACTTCCAAGTGGATCTATAAGATCAAACACACAACTGACGGGAGCATTGAGAAGCACAAAACCAGATTTGTTGCTAGAGGATTCTGTCAAGTGGAGGGAATAGATTATGAGGAGACATTTGCTCTTGTTGCTCGGTACACCTCCATTCGGACGATCATTGCCCTTGCTTCAACCATGGGTTGGAGACTACATCAGATGGATGTGAAAATAACCTTCCTCAATGGAGAGATTGAGGAAGAGGTGTACACCTAGTAGCCAAATGGTTTTGTGAATCATGGGAAGGAGTCCCATGTGTGCAAGTTGAAGAAGGCCTTGTATGGACTCAAGCGTGCACCTCGAGCTTGGTATGCGAGGATTGATGGATACTTGATGAGTTTGTGCTATAGCAAAAGTGTTGTTGATCCCAACTTGTACTACAAGACTGTTAATGGTGAGTCGTTGATTTTGGTCCTCTACGTTGATGATTTATTCCTCACCGATACAGAGAGCCTTATTTCTGAATGCAAGTATGCGTTGGCCTCTAAGTTCGAGATGAAGGACCTTGGTATGATGCACTACTTCTTGGGACTAGAGGTGTGGCAGAAAACTGATGAGATATTCCTGTGTCAGGGAAAGTACACAATTGAGATATTGAAGAAGTTTGGGATGTTGAACTGTAAGCCCATGGCTACACCAATGGTGACGAATCTGAAGAAATTAAGTGTCTTCTTTCGATTTCGACAAGATTGATCCGACCTTGTACAGACAACTGATTGGATCATTGATGTATCTGGTTAACACCAGACCAAATATTTGCTATGCAATGAGTGCACTTAGCCAGTTTATGAATCAGTCGAGACAGATACTTTGGATTGCTGCGAAGCATGTGTTGAGATACCTGCGAGGCACAACAGGACATGGTCTGAGATGTACTTCTAGTATTGACATGAGATTGCAAGGATATACCGACTCTGATTGGGCAGGGAGCCAGTGGATAGGAAGCGCACCTCTGGGTGTTTCTTCACTTTGGGATTTGCCATGGTTTCTTGGTGTAGCAGGAAACAAACTTTTGGGGCTTTGAGCACCGCAGAAGTAGAATACATTGTATTGTGTGCGGTAGTCCGCGAAGCAGTGTGGCTTCGCAAGCTCCTTGCAGATTTATTTGGACATGTGCTGGATTTCACCGTTATTCATTGTGATAACCAGAGTTGTGTGAAGCTCTCAGAGAATCCAGTGTTTCATGACAAATTGAAACACATTGAGATCAAGTACCATTACATCCGAGACATGGTGCAGAGGAAGGTAGTACTGGTGTTGTAATGTCCCTTTCCAAATAGGAGCTCCAGAGAGGAGGCTTAATAGTATAAACAACCCCGTTAGACTATAGCCAAGGTCAAAAAGGGGTAAATAGGGTTACTAGAGGTCATCCCAGTCAAAGGTGTTATAATCGGAAAGTGACGTTGAGCTAAAAGTGGCTAAAAGCGCTTTTAAGCCAACTTGAGCTAAAAATAGAACATATGAGCTAAAATTAGAAGTCAATAGCGAGTTAGGATTTCGGGCAGCTATAAGAGAAGGTACAACGATTGAATTCATCATTATGCAGATTTTGACTTGTCATTGAGCAGAAAGGCGCATCTCAGGAGAGGTAGCTCAGTGGATTCCAGGAGGAATACACTAGTGGCTGATTTTGGTGTTGAGAGACACACCCTAGTCACCAGGGAGATCACACAGGTCTTCCATCCATCTTCAACAACAGTTCTACAAGATTCAGCAGCATGGGCACACTTGTTCAGGGAAAGGGCGCAACTTCCGAACATTGGGTGTGCGACACTTGGGGGGGACAAATCCAGGGTTCCCGAGCGATCATCAGATCAGATCCAGGGAAACCCTTATGACCCATTTCACAGTAGGCTAGGGCGATCAGTTTGAGACACATCTCAACTGATTCCGACGATGGAATCACTAGGGCGCAATTTTCTAGTAGTAGAGGGGGGCATTCCCCCAGGGGGATCCATCTGGGGTCCAAACACACCAGCAGAGGGGCCGATCAGTCACCAGGACTGAGAGGGACAACATGGCGCATTGTTTGGTATAGTTTCCAGGCCGATCCGAGAGATCTAGCCACCAGGGAAAACTTTCTGGACTTGCAACAGTTACTGCATGAGCTGCCATAGCTTGCAAATCATCCATTAATCCCGCAATGTTCATTTATCATTGGGTACTATCATTTTAGTTTGCTTATTGTATTCCAACTAACATCCTTTTGTCATTGATCTAGTCGAGTAATTTATTTTATTTTCAGCTGCATTCCGCATTGTACTCCGGAGATATCATAATATATGATTTATAGTCTTTTGTCTCATTTACCATCTGTATGCGCAATATATATGCTGTAAAGAATCAATCATACACACAAATTAGCAGAGTTTCCCAGACTAGCCAAGTCAGGAACATTACAGTGGTATTAGAGCTATAGTCCTACTAGCCTGTGACTAAAGACGATGAGTGCAACAGAGGACCTAGGGGGTTGTGAGCACGTAGGTGACGAATGTCACTTACAACAGATGCAAGGAGGGAAGACCTAGACCTGATTTCCCCCCTTTTCCTCCTAGCTTAGAGGAAGAGGAAGAGGCACAGAGGGAAGCAGAGAGAAGGGCAGAGTGTGAGGCTGAGCATGAGGCAGAGAGGATGTTAGGAGATAGATATGAGAGACTAGGGGGTAGTGGTAAGGCCCCCATGGACCTAGAGGCAACCTTCATGCAGGTACTTGACAATCTGGTAGTCAGTCAACAGGTCATGACTCAGTCCTTGGCGCAGATGGCTGATAGATTGGCTATAGTGGGCACCCCGGGCACACAAGCCCCACATGCAACACATGGGAACTTAGGGGCAGGCAGTCGACCCCAGTCTCCTACTCGCACATACACCTCTTCCAGTAGGATTCCCAAGCCATTGTTCCCCAGTTTCTAGAGGGCACCCCCAGTAGCAGCACAACAACCAATAACACAGAGGCCTCCCACTCAGGCGGAGGACATTGTAGAGTACAAGAGGGAGTATGCAACATTGGGTCGTGACTTCCATCAGGACATGACTCTGGTCGAGTATTGTGGACTCAGACTCGGGAATCGCCCCAGAGAGCCATAGTGAGGAGGACAACAATAACAAAGGGAGATAACATTGATTTCATCCTGAAAGTTGGTAAACTCACCATACCTTCTTTTGACGGATCATTCAAATGCACCGCCAGAGCTTGGGTACAAAAGCTAGACACATACTACAAGCTCAACCAGATGACTGAGACAGAGGGCATCAATTTCGCTACCCTACCTTGGAGGGTGAGACACACGAGTGGTGGCATCATGGATTGGTGACGTTGGGTCTCAGTCACATCACCTCCTACAGGGAGCTCACAGAGAGACTCGTGGAAAGGTTTGATAGGAGGGATCCCGAGATCCACTTCAGGGATCCAACCCAGTTGAGACAAATTGGCACAACGAAGGCATTCATCATGGAGTTTTAGCGAGTAGCAGTGGCAGTGACAGATGTATCTGAGCCTAGGATGATCATGTTATTCACAGAGCCCTTGAGAGGATATGTGAAGGCATACAGGCCTCACACCTTGCAGGATGCCATCTTATGCACTCGAGATGACTTAGTGGCAAAGACTAAATCCTTTTCCAAACCCTTCGTACCACAGAAGGACCGAGGCAGGAAGCCATTCTAGAGAGAATGGAAGGGAAAGGAGAAGCTGGATGATGAGACGAGGCGAGAGCTTATGAGGAAGAAGCTTTGCTTCAGCTGCAGAGACCCTTGGGTCCCAAGTCACAAGTGCATGAGCAAGGGAGAGATTCATTATATTGAGGTGGCAGCAGACAATGTGGATAGTGAGGAGGAGGAGCATGACAATGGATCCACTAGCTCAGAGGAGTCATCACAGATAGAGGAGCAACCTCCTCGTAGACCACGGACACCGATAGGGACCCACCCATTGGTAGTTCCACAACCTCCTGAGCAGGCTAACAAACAGAAACCAGCAAAGGGAGGAGTCATAGCGACCCTTTCTGGTGCTCCCAGGTATGATACCCTCCAGATCAGAGGGACTATTCAGGGACAACGGGCAATCACCCTGATAGATGGTGGGGCCACCCATAGCTTCATTGATGCTTCATTGGTATCGAGGTGGGCACTTCAGACAGAGGAGTTTGAGGGGTTTGATGTTGCCGTAGCAGATGGCCATACAGTGGAGTGTCTAGATAGAGTTCTGGACTTGGAGATAAAGTTAGGCAACTACACAGTGAGAGACACATTTTATGTGGTTGGCCTATCTGACACAGATGTGGTATTGGGAGTCCAGTGGATAGGTCAACCACATCTTTGTCAGATAGGTCAACCACATAAAATGTGTCTCTCACTGTGTAGTTGCCTAACTTTATCTCCAAGTCCAGAACTCTATCTAGACACTCCACTGTATGGCCATCTGCTACTGCAGTATCAAACCCCTCAAACTCCTCTGTCTGAAGTGCCCACCTCGATACCAATGAAGCATCAATTACCAAACCTTGGGAAAAATCACCACCAATGACCAAACCTTGGAGATGGGGTTCAAAGACAATGACGGGAAGAGGGTTGTTATGAGAGGCATGTCAACAGGAGCACCCAGGACAGTTTCGGCCAAGAGGATGGAGAGGATATTCAAACATGGGGAGGTAACATATGTCGCAACGTGTTTGATCACTACATGAAAGGATTCAGAGGGTCGACAACAGTATCAGACAATGATCAAGAACTTGTTAGGACGACATCGGCATGTTTTGGGGTTGATTCCACCAGGGAGACCACTTGATAGGGGGTTTAAGCACACCATTGAGTTGGAGGAGGGGGCCAAACCTATGATCACACCACCCTATCGTCATCCTAGGAGGTTCAAGGATGAGATAGAGAAAGCAATTAAGGATGCTAGCGATGGGACACATCAAACCTAGCAACAATCCATTCTCTTCTTCAGTTGTCTTAGTTTTGAAGAAGGATGGTACCATGAGGATGTGCATTGATTACCGAGCCTTGAATAAGAAAACCATCAAGAACCGTTATCCTATCCCTCGCATTGATGAGTTGATGGATGAACTGCATGGGGCAGTTTTCTCTCGAAGATTGATCTACGCTCTGGGTATCATCATATCAACATCTGAGAGGAGGACATAGAGAAGACACCCCATTAGGGTAGTTTTGATGCAGGGAGGACACCCCATTGTATTTGAGAGAAGGAAGCTCAGTCAACCCGAGAGGTTGTACTCCATCTATGACAAGGAGATGCTAGCAATCATGCATGCCTTGACCAAATTCAAACAATATTTGGTGGGAAACAAATTCGTGGTCAAAACAGATCACAACAACTTGAAGTATTTCCTTGAGCAGAAGGATCTCAGTGAGCGCCAGCATAAATGGGTGACGAAGGTATAAGCATTCGACTTCAAAATAGAGTGCAAGGGGAAGAAGAACATTGTGGCCGATGCGCTATCTAGGAGACCTGCGACATGTTCTTTGATGGAGATTTCAACGGATTGGAAATCCCACTTGTTAGTGGAATATTCCAAGAACCAGTTTGCTTGCGAGATTATGGATGGACAGATTCAGGATGATAGGTACAGGGTCATTGACGATGTCATATTCTACAAGGATAGGGTCTACTTGGTACTAGATTTAGGGCTCAAGAAGAAGATTCTCGCAGCAGTTCATGATTCACCACTAGCAGGCCATCAGGGGTTTTTCAAAACCTACAGGTAGATCAAAGAGAGGTTCTCATGGAAGGGCCTCAAACAGGACGTTATGCGATACATCAGTGAGTGTGTGACTTGGCAGTAGAACAAGTCAAAGGATACACTTCCAGTAGGGCTACTTCAGCCACTTCCCATTCCAGAGCAGAAATGGGAGAGCATATCGATGGACTTCATCACAGGCCTACCCAAGGTCCAGGGTAAGGAGTGTATCTATGTAGTGGTCGACAGATTGACCAAGTTTGCTCACTTCTATGCCATACCGACATAGTACAACGCAGTTAAGGTAGTCGAGTTATTCTTTAGAGAGGTCTTCAGACTTAATGGGTTGCCGAGGAACATAATCAACGACAGGGACAGTGGGTTTATTTGGACATTCTGTAGGGAGTTGTTTAGATTGGTGGGGACCGAGTTGACACCTAACACCAACTATCACCCTCGAATAGATGGGAAAACAAAGATCGTCAACAATTGGGTTGAAGGGTGTTTGAGGAACTATGTGGGTGGACAACAGATAACATGGGTCAGGTGGCTGCATTTAAGAGAGCATTGTTACAACACCACTTTCCACATGTTCATTGGTATGACACCCTTCGGAGCATTATACGGGTATGATGCTCCCACTTTGATAGACTTGGTTTTTGGGGAGAGCAGAGTTCTGAAGGCGAAGGATTGGATTGCAAAGAATCAGGAGATTCTGAAATTGCTAAAAGAGAACCTGCAAACAACACATATTTGTAGAAGATGAGTGTGGACATGCACAGGATAGAGCGCAACTTTGATTTTGGGGATTTGGTTTTCTTGAGACTCCAACCTTGCAGACAATCATCTCTGAAGAAGAGAGGCACAGAGAAGCTCAAGCCCAGATTTTATGGACCTTACAGGATCATGCTCCGGGTAGGCGAGGTTTCCTATGAGCTAGAGCTTCCAGAGGGGAGCAAGATTCATAACGTGTTCCACGTATCTTGCCTCAAGAAGGCAGTGGGACAATTCATGAGCACATCAGAGGAGCTTCCCCCATTGGACGAGGAGGGACAGTTGGAGTTGGTTTTAGAGGAGGTATTGGAGTTTCGAGAGAGGAAACTGAAGAGCAGGGTCATCAAAGAGTGTTTGATCAGATGGAAAGGGCTTCCAGTAGAGGAGGCTACTTGGGAGAGCGAGCAGGTGTTGCGACACCCTAGATTGGTATTGTTTGAGGACATGCAATTTCGGGAAGGGAGGACTGTAATGTTCCTTTCCAAATAGGAGCTCCAAAGAGGAGGCTTAATGGTCTAAAGTTGAATAAACAACCCAGTTAGACTATAGCCAAGGCCAGAAAGGGGTAAATAGGGTTACTAGAGGTCATCCTAGTTAAAGGTGTTATAATCAGAAAGTGACATTGAGCTAAAAGTGGCTAAAATCGCTTTTAAGCCAACTGAGAGGGATAGCAGGGCGCACTGTTTGGGATAGTTTCCAGGCCGATCCGAGAGATCTAGCCACCAGGGCAAACTTTCCGGACTTGCAGCAGTTACTGCGTTAGCTGCCATAGCTTGCAGATCATCCATTGATCTCACAGTGTTCATCTATCATTGGGTATTATCATTTTAGTTTCCTTATTGTATTTCGGCTAAGATCCTTTTGTCATTGATTTAGCCGAGTGATTTATTCTATTTTCAGCCGCATTCGACATTGTACTCCAGAGATATCATAATATATGATTTATAGTCTTTTGTCTCATTTACCATCTGTATGTGCAATATATATGCTGTTAACAATTAATCATACACACACATTAGCAGAGTTTCCTAGACTAGCCAAGTCAGGAACATTACAGATGCAGTACCTTCCTACAGATGAGCAGGTTGCTGATGTTCTTACCAAACCCCATACCAGGATGAAGTTCAAGTACTTCCTTGACAGACCTGGCGTGGCAGAGAATGCCTCCCTCGCTGAGAGGGAGTGTTAATGTTTGTAGCTTCACGAGACATTCTCCAGATCGTACTCTTCTGTGACTGAGTTGAGTTGATCTGTGAGGACACTTATCCGAGAGGGATAAGTGGGCTTGGGCTTATAGCACAACGCCTCTTATGGAGAGCACATGAGGACACGTCCCTTGTGGAGAACAGATGAGGACACGTCAAGGGAGTTGACCTTGACCGTAGTGTTTCTAGAGGGAGTAGCCTCTAGAAGTCAACATGGGAGTGCCATGTGTGACATACATTCTCCAGATCATACACCTCTGTGATTGAGTTGAGTTGATCTGTGAGGACACTTATTTGAGAGGGATAAGTGGGTTTGGGCTTATAGCCCAACGTCATTTGTGGAGAGCACATGAGGACATGTCGAGGGAGTTGACCTTGACATCACACACTATGGGGAGTTGACCTTAGTGTTTCTAGAGGGAGTAGCCTCTAGAAGTCCACATGGGAGTGCCATGTGTGGCAAACCTTTTGCTACTACGGTGGTTATGTAACACTGGCGGAGATTGTGTGTCTCTGGGCAGTAGTTGTGTACCACTGGCGGTGACTATGTGTCACTTGACAATAAATCTATGCTACTAGCAGTGGTTGTGTACCATTGGACACTAATTGTGTACTACTATTGAAAGATACCTCCCTGGTTGAGAGGGAGTGTTGATGTTTTGGCATCGGGCGAATCTTCTCCTAGATTGGGATGCAAACCAAGGGAGATAGGATACAATTATCACAAAGGTGTACTTGTGGTAAATGGGCCCAGGTGTAGTCCTTCCTTGATCATGACAAGGAATAATATGGACTTGAGGTGCTTTTCCATGCGTCAGTTAGCATTAGGCTGACATTCACTCATAGGGGTGTACCTGTGGTGAACGACCCTGGTGTAGTCTTTGTCCTATTCATGGTGATTTGACAAGGAATGATAAAGACTCAAGATGCTAGATGCTATCACATGCGGAGCCAGAGTGAGCCTGATCTTAGAGACAGTCAATTGGCCTAGAGGGAGAGCCGCAAAAGGAGTTTCTCCTCGGTTCAGGTAGGAGAGAGACATCTCCCAAGACCGACAGACAAGTGTCATGAGTCTAGGGCGAAGTTTGTATACTTCAGAGACAAGCTTGGCATGATGTAGAATGTCTCCCTCGTTGAGAGGGAGTGCTGATGTTTGGACAACATTGGGAAGACATTCTCCCAGATTAATAATTAATAATATAATTATTTATTATTAAATAATACATATAATAAGTAAATGATAATAATAATTAGTTATTGATTATCCAAGGGATGCATCCTTTCATGGATGGTCACCATATGTTCTCTATATATGGAACACTCGTCATTGTAATAATATATCAAATATACAATATCATCTCATATAGAAAAATCAACAGGTATGGTGTGGAAAAATCCATATTTGAGAACCAAATATGACCGAAGTGACAATACCAAATACGGCCAAAATACTGTGAAGGGTATTTTCTGTATATAGTCTCAGACACGGCCGTATTTTCATATCTAAAGGTGAAATATGGCTGTATGTTGTAATCATGCATAATGTTCCCCCAAAACCTTTATATCAATTTTAACTGTAAAAATGTTTGCAGCCATGGGGGTATGTTCTGCAACTCTAGCTCACAATGAAGGTAATTCCCCATGAAGAGGGTGCATCTTTTCGTTCCAGGGTCATTCTCCTTGTTGAATGAGGTAAGTCTGGTCTGTGTCTTGCACCTGCAAGTTCTAGATAGATAGCGAGGGATTCAATTGTTTTAGGTATGCAGTTTCACACCTTGTTAAAGGCCAGTGTTTAATAATTCTCTTTTTATTCGCACATTTTGAGTATTTCTTTTGACTGATAATAGAAGTAGATAGCTGGAAGATGGGATTACTAAGAAGGGACTTTGTCATCTCATGTTTATCTTGAAATAGAAGGTGCCTGTTGTTATGGCATTGCATAGGAAAATTAGTGTGGAAATAGAAGCAGAAAAAATGCATATAAACATCAGAGGACAGCTTGTTTAAATAAAGAACAAATATCCTTTCAGGGAAAGAAAAATAAATACTAAATTAGTGGTGATACAGCCATAAGTTATCCTTACCAATCCATAAATGTAACCAACTTGCTATGTATAGAAGCTGCAATTATATGCCTGTAGTAGCCACCCTGCATCAATTGTTGTGCCGGCCTATTCCTTGTAGATATTAACTATTATAAATTGAGGCAAAAACAGCCATATCCCCCATCATTAATATTTCTCTCTCTGGGTTTGACAGCTTTGTGGATTTTGTATTTTAATAACATTTTAGCTCTAGACATTCCCACTGTTAGTGGCCACTGATTGCAATCACTAGTCTCATTGAACTATGCCTTGGTCATTTATGGACATTATTCAAATTATCTTATCTGATCTTATCTTTCCTCATTAATGTGCAATTCCACTTTCTAATTACCTTATCTTATCTCTCCTCATTAATGTGCAATTCCTCTTTCTAATTGCAAACATTTCCTTTGTAAGTTACATAAATTTGTTCTCTCATGCGATTTAGGCACATTTACACACTATACTTTTACTCACCCTTCCACACCATCACGCTAATGGTGCAGAAACTTGGGTTATAGGCTAAAATAATGCATTGCACTTTATTTGGAAGAGATTATCATCATTGAAGAATTTCAGCAGAAGTATTTCAAATTTCATCTATTTTCAAGGCACCTGTAATTGTTTTTATTGCATAATCATGAGCTTTACTTTTGGCTTTGGAAGTTGGAACAGATAATGAGTGATCTTTGACCTCTTTGCCTGCCAATGTTTTAAAACTCAAACTCGGACTCATAATAGGCTGAGGGTCAACTTGAACTTGGCCATGGTTCAAACCAATTTGAATTTAATGAGTCAGTTTACTAAAAAATACATAAAATATTAAAATTTTAACGAGGAAATATTTAAAGATTCCAAACCATGATTCCAAAGCATTAGAGACAGAATATGCAAAGTCTTCTCATGTATATACCATGTAAGGATGAGTACATCAAAATGGCACCGAGTGCAATACATATCTAAAACAAAATACATAATCAATGAGGCTCTAAATCGCCTCTAGAGTCCAAAAAAATACATGCTACAAGCTACTAGCCTACTACATATCACTAATTGACATGATCAATCATCAAACTCATCACCACTGTTAGAAATGGGATCCTTGGCATCAACATCCGACTCCAAGTCCTCAGACTCCTTGGACTCCTTGGGGACATCTGCAATTGCAATAGTAGTACTAGTAGAAGAATGGGTTGCATGACTACATTGAATAGTGCCATTGCCTGCCAATTCTTGATCTATGCCTATGTCGCCCATTACTAATGGATCCACATCAAAATCAACCCACCTCAAGTCACTGTCATTTACATCAAAATCATGATCAAGATCAAACTTTGTTGGGGGAGTCTCCTCTACCCTTTTTGAGGTTTAATCAATATCACCCAACACAATGGGATTTGTATTAGTTCTTTTGTTAAGTGATTGGTTGCGACTTAGCTGGAGGTTGTACTACACGAAAATTAGATCATTTAACCGTTTTTGTGCCAAACAATTTCTCTTCTTCGTGTGAATTAGGTATTAGGTATTAGGTTTAATATTTAAAAAAAATGAATTTTCACTTAATCCATGTGTCGTGGGACTATGATCGGTCAACTTGGCTGAGTTGGATCGGTTTGGTACTGGACTGGTCGAGTCAGTGTATGACTCGGCCAGTTTGGTACCAAACCGGGCCCTTGAATCATTTTGAAGACCGAGTTGGTTTCGTAGGGGTTCAACTTGACCGAGTCTGATACCAAACCGGGCCCTTGAATCATTTTGAAGACCGAGTTGGTTTCGTAGGGGTTCAACTTGACTGAGTCTGAGTCTAAGATATCCGAGTTTTAAAACCTTGTTGCCTGCTAGCCAGTTTTCCAAAGCCTCTCCAATAGTGGAATCTTTCCATCTCCCCTTGCCTCACGTTACCTCTAAAATCTTCAACATCAAGTACAAACCTTAGGGAAACTTGAGGACATCAGCCATTGTCACCTTGGTGGTCGTTCTCCTCACTTTAAGTTGGCTCTTACTGACACATGGGGGGAATCCCTGATAAGATTACAAATCTGTCCTTGTAAAACTAATGTAAAAGGTAGGTTTGATGAATGAAAGTGTTTTTTTTTTTAAGATTTTAAATATAAAGGGAGAAGCCAAGCAAGATCTAG
>JASDQU010754182.1:23305-36011 GCA_032191745.1 Picea mariana | reverse complement strand
GGGGGGGGTGGTTCGGAATGTGTGATAAACAATGCACACAGATCTGTGGCCAAGAAGAAAGCGCACAGATCAATGGCTCTAGGTGTTTTTCAGACCCCCTCGACTGATTTGCTTTTAATTGAGGGGGGGGTCCGAAATGGAATCTTTTCTCTGCTGGGCCCCTGTCTATACGTGGCATCAATCTATCGGTATCGAGTCCCATCGCCTCCTACGGACTGACATACCTTCGTCATCTCTTGATGTCATCATCCACCTTTCCCGAAAGAGTCACATCCCATAAATGTTTTCAGTCCTTCCCCCTCATTCGCTTGTGGCAAGTCCCCTCACCATGGTATTTACCCCAATCGGTAACCGCCATGTCACCCATTTGTATCCCTCAATCACCGTCACCCACCATCTCACACTCTAAGTCATCCGTTGGCCATTTATTACTGGATAACCTATCCGTTAACCAGCTGACCTATCTCCCGCGCCCAAACGGACACCCGTTTACTCAAAACTACCCTCACTCTTCCTATTTTCACCATTCACCCACTCATCGCACCAGAGAAATTTACATCATTTTCTCCTCCATCACAGTTAGTTTCCCCCATCCACAGTCATCCCCGCTAACTTTTTTTTTCTTGCAGGTACTGTTGCAGTAATGGCGCCAAAGTCAAAACAAGAAGAAGAAGAAGAGAATCCATTTCTCCCGCCTCCTGTCGACCTGGAAAGGATCCCACTGGTCGACAAAGACCGCTTAATCACAGATACAAAGTGCAATTTTGATTTCGCAGACCTTTAGTCATGGCTCAAGGAAGTTTTCCTAGACCAGAGTGATGAAGTTGGACTCTGGGAGTCCAACTTGCCCCTATATTTTTTTCCCCAAATTCACCCTTTTCCATAATTTTCCCTCAAGTGCCAAGCCCACTACATTCCCAAGCAAAGATCCGTCATCTCCTCGTTCGGAGAGATTTTGTTCCTCATCATGCTTGAATCCATCGACCAAATGATACAAATCCCTTGAGCTGACTCTGCATCACCCTTCAACCTGGAAATTCTTACAGAATTATACCAGAAAATGATCTTCCCCCAAAGAGCTCAAATATTTGAGCTTTTCCTCCCCCCATCCACTCAATTTCCCTCCACAAACCCCCCTTATCCTTCTTCCATGTTTTCAACTAAAGGAAACCAGATCATCTTGTCCCTATGTGCCTTGTTAGGATACTATTTAGATCAGTGGGTAGATGAGCCCATTCTAGGATTTTTATCCATCTTCTCTACCGATGAGAAGCCCACCACCCAGTTCGATTTCAGTACGTTCCTGGCGAACAATATTCACGAACAGTTTGTAAATTTCACCATGGAAGGCATGTTCTGGTACTCGTCCATACTGGCATATTTGTTCATTCTCTTCCAAGTGGAAAAATTCATTTTTTCCATTCAGAAGATGGATGGAGATGGTAGACCCCAGGCAGTGACCGCATGGACCTCCTTGCTCAAGCATAACTCCACAGAGTTCAGTTTCAAGGAGTTCAATGATCAATTCTACCACCCAGTGGTAAGTATGCTTAGCGGCAGGCCCAAGCCTCGGATAAATGATGAATTTCAAAGGATCCTACATCTCTCGGATCACACAAAGACAGGTGATTGGTATTTATACCAAAATCACACTGAGATCAGAGTATACGGGTGCGAGTTGGCACCGTATAAGCTGCCCAGATACCTTCCTGTCAGAATTTTTGCTTTGGAATATATAAGGCAGATGATAAACTCTGATGATATTCATTTTGTGGCACTAAAGAAAAAGCAACAGCTCAGAATCAAAGGGCAGATTGTCTCTTTCATCTGCAACAATCGTGGCATTGGAGAAGAAGTAGACATGCTGCTGAAGGAGATGAAGTTCTTCATGAGTTTCCCATGGCATTAAAATCCTTGTGGGATTATATCCGAGATGAGAGTGAAAAATAAGAACATCCCATACGCCCACGAAGCTAGGCATGAAGTCAAGAAGTTTGTGAACCAGACAGCATGGGAACCTAACACCTTGGTCGAAACAGAACAGAAGGATCCCCCGGCCACTGTATCTCAAACAACCACACCATAGGTTCCAAAAGAGAAAAGGCCTAGGCAAGATTTATCTCTGCCTGTCACTGAGGTATCATCAGAAGAATTCCAGTTGCATACCAAGAGGCCTAAAACCATTTCAACTCCTGGCCTGACCGAGGAAAAAGAAGCCCCATCTACTACAGTGACCAAGGTTGATAGACCACCCCTTGGTGCAAGCCTCCAGCATGTCATAACCTCAGCATTGCCAAAGAAATCCACAGATTCTCCATCGACCACCCAGCCAGGCAAGGTGGGACCGAAGCTGAGTATCTTTGAAAAATATGAGCTGATCAAGAAAAGAAACCAGACCCTGACCAGCAGCACTTGCGCCCACTTCTGGAAGCAGACGTCGACTGCACAACATAGCCTACTATCGGCATTTGACACCGAGAAGGGAAGAATGCATATGGCATTCCTCCAGGCACAGGTGCCAGATCCAAAGGTCATCATTGATTACAAAAGGGCCACCTTCGAATTCCAGATGAAGGATGTGCATCTCGCCGATCACATGGATCTGCACAAGAAGATAGGGGAAATGGTATTTTATATGCTAGCGCATGCTTCCACTACTACGTCCAAATTGCAAGTGTTTCTGAAAAATGTTCAAACACAAATGAAGTTAGAGAAGATATCATCCTTTGCCAAGGACAATAGGATCAAGACTTTGGAGGAACTGGTTCTCAGGATCGGTTACGATCCTTCGAACGTGAAAGCAGTCGAGGAGATGATTAAGAAGAAGAATGCTGACATAGCCTCCTTAAGGAAACAATTGAAGCTCCCGCCCACAGAGGATTCATAGGCGAAGGAAATAATAGAGAAAGAAGGAGAAAAAGATGAAATGCTCAAGCTACTCATGGAGCAGAATGCACAACTTAAGGAAATGGAAGTTGAGATGAAGAAGCTGGTAAAAGAGAAAGAACAACTGAAGCTAATGGAAGTCATTCCATTGAGTTCCATTCCAATTTCGGGAGTGAGCACAACATCGGTGACAAAAGTCCCATCTGCAACTCCACTGACATCCCTGGAAAAGACAGTCGACCTGGCTAAGTCTATGGAAAAGATGAACCTGCAGAAAATAGAGATCAACAGGCTTAAAAAGGAGATTGAGAACCTTCATAAACTCAAATCTTCCTTTCATATCATCCTCTCCAAGGAAAAGCAGGTGACAGATCAGCTCAAACAAGAGTTACAACAGCTCCAAAAGCAAACAGTGGCAGGAAAAACTTTGGCCGAGGTTAAATAAAGTGTATGGACAGACATCACCAAGTCCATGAATGAGATATGGCCCATGATATAGATCATGTTTGAGTAGAATGAATTGGTACAGAGAAGCAAACAGGCCATTGAGAAGATCAGATCAGAATTGGGAGAGATGCCAACACAGGCAAACGAGATCATCAAGTTCCTAAATTCTAAGACCAGGGAAGAGCTAGAAGAGATGAAAATTGAAGACAGAATAGAGACCATCCTTGAGGTCAAAAAAGTTTTGACCAAGAGAGGATTAATGCTTCAGCTGGAAGAAAAGGTTCAGGCCATGGACCTAGGGGTACAAAGATTCTTTAGTAAGATTGAGGCTCTACAGAAGAAAGGTCTTCCTATTCTGAAGGTAATCAATGACAAATTGATGACACTCCTAGACTACAAGAAGAGACTGGACGAGGTGGCTAAGGATAGTTCAAAGTTTGCAGGAATTCTAGGCAGCATCACTGGAAAGGAATTTCTAGATGCACTTCAGTGGGACATGAGTATTCAACATGAGATTCGATACATCTTTGTCACCAAACCTACCTTCGCCAAGTACATAGAAATGGACGACGTGTATTGAAGGCTACTCAAAGTCAACATGCCCAGTCATCTTCGATGAGAAGAACTCTATGATATGATCGAGTAGCAGATGAGATGTCCCAGTCCAGTCATTTGTCTAGTCAGATGAGGTCGTGTAGAGGCTTCACCAATAGCCCACCTAGAAATCAGCATGCAGTTACACCACATCATCAAGCAGTTCCTAGATTTATGAAATTTGTTAAGTTAGTTAGGCTAAAAATAGATTTAGCACGTCCTAGTTATTAATGACAGGATCGTTTGTAATTTTGAGTTATAAATACTTCATCTTTTGAAGTATTGGGGGTTGTTGATCTTCACACCTTGCAAACTATCAGATTGTAATACTTTTTAAGAGATCTTCCATTAATACAAAGAGGCACTTTTACAGGATTCTTGCATGTATTCACTGGTGATGCTGTTCTTTCTAAGTTAAATGTTATTCTCACTTTGCTATCATATTGTTTTCTAAATCTAATCTTTGGAAGTAACGAAAGTTGCAGGATTTATCTCGTATACCCTGTTTCTGACTCAAAAGGTTTAAGTGTTTATCTTCTCATTTTACAATAAATAAATTCTTAACTGCTTCTTTGTTGTAATTGTTTTTCTCATCTTTTTTGCTATTCCTCATTTACACTACCAAAGAATCCAGTGATTATATTATCTCGCCCTATGAAAGGTTCCTTTGTTTTTTCTGTTTTGGATTTCATCTTTATGACACAGACCCCATAGCCCAATGGATGTGTAAACTATCTCAACCAACTCAACAACACTATGGCACAAGATCGACTTATCTATTTATCTAGCGTAATATTTAAAAGTTTTGAAACATATCTGAATCAATATAGAGAGATCCCTCTCTGAAGTTGGAAGGGCTAGATCCCAGCTTCAAAAGTAGTTGGATAAAGTTACCTCTCATAGATTTCTTCTTCCTAACAACCTCTTGGAAATTTACAGAGCGTTAACATAGTAAAATGTTAACGCCCTATAATTTCTCGGCTGAAGAAGAAATTGATGGAGGTAACTCTTTCAACCGCTTGGACTCTTGGATCTAACCCTCCAAGACTCAGAGAGGGCTCTCTCTTTCTGATTTAACTTGGTATGGAATAGGATATATGTCAGGCTAGCTATGAAAGTATGGAGTTGGGGTTTTGGTTTTTAAATGGTTGGTTTGGGACAACAAGGAGGACCATTGGGCAAATGGGGTTTTCACTTAAATATATAATTCACTCTCACATCTAGAAAAAGATCTTACACAGGGAAAGGTAGTGGAAATGTTGGATCAAATTAAGTTTGAATGGTGTTGATTTGAGGAAGAAATAGGGGAGGAAAACAGCCAAGAAAAGGAGCAGCTAAGAATTCCTTAACTGAGCTTTTAGAAGAGAACATAAAGATCATCAAGAACCAGATGCAGAGTATTTCACCAATAAATTCTACTCTATTAATATCCTTTGACAATAAGAATTGAAAACAAGTGAAAAGATAACCGGAAAAATACTTAATAGAGAGGGGAAATGCCACCAACACCTCTACACAAGAATCCTGTCAACAGTTTGTCTATTACTGATCGGTCATCTAAAGATTATAGAAAATAATCCTGGAAAAGCAAGGACCCCAGTCCAGCAAAGAAAAATTACCCCCTTCAGGTTGAACCCCCCTTTCATCTTTTACATCTGCATATATACAAAAGTTCCCTCAGCCTTTCCAAGACTCCAGCTCTATCTCTGCTTTCTAAAAATAGAAAAGCAATTACAATCCTCTCGACACTGGTAAATTGTCTCCTAAAACAAACAAAACAACAAATCAAAGGAAAGTTCAATTTGGTAACTGCTCCTTGAACATTTGGAACACTGGAGGTTGCTAAGATTTGCTGGCAAATAGACTCTAATAGCATCAAAACGAATAAATGCAGGATCAGTCGAATGCTTGAGGTTGTTGGATATTTTCTTCCAGCTGGAGCATGGGTGCTCTAACCACTACCTGAAATATAGGAAATCTCTGCCACTTGTGATCTGGAATAAATCTCTTTCAAAACTAATTCTCCTTGGACTAAGGGATCGAAAATCCTCCTTGGCTAAGAATAGAAACAAGTTGCTTAAAATCTGGTACAAAATATTTTCCAAATTGGTCTATACCCCAATATGCAGGATTTGATCTTTGACCCTTCAAACATGGGCCAACTTGGAAGTAAAAGGCACCAGGTGAAAAAAAAATCAATGAACTATGTCCTTCAACTCGCAAATTTGTAATCGATTTAGCCATCTACACTCTTATCTGCTTGATTCATCAAATTTTTCTGACAACTGAGTAATGGGAGATTAATATCTTCTTCCTTCATTAATAGATGCCCTGTCACCTATTTTCTCTTTGTTTTTTCATTCACGGGTTTTTTTACATAACAAGACTTTGTCTCTTGTCTCTATCGAGCTCAAGTTGCATAGGAAATTCATAGCAATCATTTATCTGGACTATGTATCTCACATGAAATCATAGTTGTTTGCACAGGAAAATACCTTTCCTTGCATCTTTTACTATGATCAATTCTAATAGATCTTCTCTTACAGAGGGATCTACTATAGGGGTTTTAAACAATTCAAATCTAGTTCGCCACCATCTCCCAATTGAGAGGAATCTGTCTCATATATGGACCTATACCTGAAAACCCACTGTCATATGTAAATTAGACAATCAATCCATAGAACAAAGTGTGAATGTCGAGATTTTTCAAGCAAGTTGCCTCACAGGAATCGACCTCTTTCATTTTCCTGAAAAGAAAAGAAATACAGAGCATCCACCAAGCTTTTCATGATCTTTTTGATAGACATCAGGGGTTCTAAAGATAAAAGAAAACTCCTAGACGCACAGGGTGTTTGAAATCGGCTCACACAGAAATGTGGAGACATCACACTTAATGTTTTGGTCAAGGCATGAATTTTGGAAAACCTTCTGACCTTAAATAAATACCCGAATCCTTCCATGAACATCATTGCTGGAAATGAGAACATAACTGAAGTGTTTAATCAAAAAAAAAGGATAATGACTAGTTGCATTGGCAAATGTAATGTGATCCTCCTGATCCGATCTATTCCCACCTTAACACTTGTAAGTGCTTTGTTGTCATTCGATTTTGAATTGAATGTTGAACTAGCATTACGCATGCTTGGTTTGACAACTCAGCAATTTCTTGATATCTGCTTTTCCTTTCATTGGCGATGGCACCTGGAGTTGCGATTTTGACAACTATGAAATCATTCCGGCATCTGCGCATGGGGTTTGAACTTTTTCTCCAGTTTTGGCGTATACCCGATGATATGAGCCAACGGATAGCCACTTGGAAGTTTGGCGTTTGTGTGCTACACGATGTTGCGTGCTAACCCATGACATGTGTTGTGTTGTTGTGTGACAGGTTGCGTGGAGCTAGATTCTTATGTTTGGGCACTGGCTTGCAAGTTTGTTGCTAACCGTGGCTTGGTGTGCTGGTGCTCCATGCGAATTTGATCTCAGGCTTTTGATTATCATGTAGCTTGGCGCTCTGTTTATATGACTTGGGGAAGAAAACCAACATCTGTGTAAAATCCCTGGTCATGATATCCACTAAAGATGGTGCATCAACATAAGAACCTGTGCACATTTCCTGTCAACACCCTGACATTACTTGATACATGAGATCTGGTCAACCCCTGGGCGCACAGAGTAATTCTGTGTTTTTTACCTTTAAAGTTTTGGGGATTAATCCCACATTCATGAAGAGAAAATAAAAACTAGTATTGATATATGTCAATAGACACAATGTATTCTGATGAAGTGAGCCCGAGGCTATCCACTTGTTCTTGGCCCCGGCTTGTATGTTTGTTGTAGGCTTGTGAAAGGTGCTAAGTCTCGGTGTTGAGTACTTGGAGATTGGCCCTCGGCCAATATACCTTTTGGAAAATATTTTTCAAACAGTTTATATTTTGATATACAAGACAGAACACTCTTCATGAAGGCTGAGGGGCCAATTTTGGCTCAAAAGGCAAGAAGTTGACTATAAAAACCAAATTTCGGCTAATAAGCCAAACTTTGCTTTTACACAAAATAATAAAATTTTTCCATCCAGACAAAATTCATAATTTCTTGATAAAAAATGCACAAGAAATTTAACTTGCTTTGAAGCTCATGTGTATTTACTCATCTTATGCTTGGTCAGTGTCATGCGCTTTCTGTCGCCTTTACATATTTCACTGAACGCCATGAGAAACAGTGTTATGAGCAATCTGTTTTATGCCTTAAATAGACAGATATCAGTCAGAGTATTGATTTCCCTATTATAGGGTCCTAACAGTTTGGACAACAACACTGATCAAGAAATTCAAGAGAGTCGATAACGTTGTGTCTAGAGCAGTGGATCTGTGGTTTGATAGCACTATTGGAGGATACATTACTAAGTTTTTTATTGACAGAGTAGAATCGTATAGTCAAGAAGAGAGGTATTTCATAAAGGGACCTAGAGGAAAGTTTCTACACTTCTTGAAGCTAAATATTAAGATGTTGTTGCATGAGAAGAATATCCTGAAGATACAGTAAAGATAATGTTCAAGAATTCAGACAGCGATAGTGACACAAAGGCTAGACACACACGTAGTGGGAGATCGTTCAGAGAGGTTCCTCTTGCGAACCTGTTTAAGAAGAATTATGGAGATGAGGGATTATACAATGGAGAAGAAGCAGATCAAATAGATAAAGAGTATTCAGAGTTTGCAAGAAAAAAATAAGTAGAGGCTAAGGAACTTCGTCGGGGGGAACCAGAAGCTTCAGAAACTGCGCCTACTGTCGAATTAAGTACTATTACTCCTCCTATTGTTTTAGAAACATTAAGTCACTAGAGTAACCAGAGTAATCAGAGAAATCAGATTACTATTATAAGTAGTTTAGTACATACCCAGTCGAGAAACCAAGGAAGATCTATGGTAGATGAAATGAGGTTACCCATATTCAGAGGAGTGGATATGAAGATCCTGATCAGCATTGGTTCTTATGTGAAGCTGTATGGAGCATTAAGCAAGTCACCGACGAAGATGTTAAGAGAACTCAATTTAGTACTACCTTGAGGGACCATGCACTGAGCTGGTATATGAAATTTTCTTCAGGACATAGACAACCTAAACCGCTAAATGACATTAAGACTTCGTTGAGTGTAGAATTCAAGAAGCCTAAGTCAGAGTCACGGTGTATTGCGAAACTGAAGGAGATCAAGTAGAAGGTAATTGAACCTGTTTAGGAATTTGATCAGA
This sequence comes from Picea mariana, assembly GCA_032191745.1. Classification (NCBI taxonomy): domain Eukaryota; kingdom Viridiplantae; phylum Streptophyta; class Pinopsida; order Pinales; family Pinaceae; genus Picea; species Picea mariana. The sequence goes on along the minus strand of JASDQU010754182.1, from coordinate 26,832 downwards.
GGTTTAATACTCTGATAGGTCATTTGAGTTTTCAGATCCAATACAAACAAAATAAGGAATGGTTCATTGTTTCCCTCCTGCCACATATCAGAGTTCCTCTGATGCAACAGAAGGTCGCTTCACAGGCTGAAGCATAGGAGATATCCATGAAATTAGAAGCATCCCTTGTAGAAGAATCCAGTCCAGGTATGAGTCAGATTTTGAATCAGTTAACTAGTTTATCTTTACAGGTGGAAGATATGAAGAAAGATAAAGGAAAAGAGAAAAGAGAAGATATCTAGTGTATCAGATGTAAATCAAAGGGCCATGACAGAGAGAACTATCCTTTATTTAATGAATATTTGGCCTCTAGAACACCTAACCATTTGAAGTAGGATACTGTACCCTGGTGCGAGGTATGTAGAACTAGACATCGCCCTGGCGAATGTTATTATATGAAAAAATATGTCCAGACACCTACCAATATTTATTGTACATTTTGAAAATTTTTGGGGCATGATGAGAAGGATTGTAGGGCTTATGATCTCATGCATGAAAGATCAAGGGATACATATATAATTCAAGGAGAAGAACATTAAGAAGGAAATAATGCACAGTTCAACTCCCTAGGAAGAGGAAGCTTCAACCCTCATGGTGGATTCAGAGGAAGAGGACGAGGAGGAGGAATGGGCTGAGGTCGAGTTCAGATCATTTGCTATAATTGTGCACAACCAGGACATTTGGCAAGGGATTTTCATAACCCTTTTACTACTTACAACTGTTGTAACTCATTTGATCATGTCATCGAAGAGTGTCCAGTGTTGTTAGCTAAACTTCAAAAGAGACGAGGAGGAAACCAACAAGTCCAATTAATATCATCAAAAACTTGTGGTGAGGACCCTAGAGTCGTTGTTATTACTAGAGGAGGCACTATTACAGGAGAAGATAGGGTGACTCCAGGAAAGACTATAGAAGGATCAGGGATCAGAAGATCTACAAATAAGGCACAGTTGTTTGATCCAAGGAGAGAGAGGCATACGTTTGAAGAAGCAAGGAAAGAATTTGTAGGAGAACAAGATTCTTCATCTAGGGAACAACTAGAAGTAAAGGAATGTGAAATTCCACCAGCATTTGATCAGTCTGCTCTAGCTAGACAAGGAAAAGAGGTAATAAAACTCATGGACTTGTTATATACATGTATCAATTTGATTAAGGATGAAAAAGTTGTGCAGGAGCTACAACACCTGGTAAGATAGTATGAAATTGGGAGAATATATCCTATGCTAAGTAGAGATATGAATCAAGTATCAAGGAAAAGAAGGACAAACAAGGAATTACACCTTAGTTCTTAGATTGGAGACTACGATGTCGACTATGTGGTCCTTGAATTGGGATGAGAAGTGAATGTTATGCAAAGTAGACTTGGGCATTGATTTGAAAACCTAAGTTGATTTACTCCCCTATTAGGCTCAGGATGGATAATCAGTAGGCGATGAGCCCCTTTGGAAGACTAGAGCATGTCCCTATAGACATCGATAGGGTAAGGACATTTGCAGACTTCAAAGTAATTGAGATTGTTGATGATAGTTGTCCTTATCCTGTGCTGTTAGGAATTGATTGGGATTTCAAAAATTCAACTATTGTTGACCTAAAAAAGAGAAGAATGACATTTGAAGGCGATGGCCTTAAGTTCATTGCACCTCTTGATCTTGATGAAGTTTGTGGGTACACATAACCCATAAGAGAATAATACCACACCTATGAGCTAGAAAATATCTATAAACTAACAACACGACAACGGGATTATATTAATCCCACAATAGATGGAAATCTAAGTTGGCGAAGTGAAAGTGCATGCTCAGCAGATTCAAAGGAAGCATTGGAAAACTGGAAGAATAGAATGTATGAAGTCTCTATGGGGATATGTGCTATATTGTATAGATAATTCCATTGGACTAGTACAAAAGTAAGTAATATTCCTACATTTGATGGCTTGAATCATTTAGAGACATTTCTTGTTGAATTTGAAGGAATTGTACCAGTACAACAAAGGTTGTTAGCACTAGATGAAGCCTTGAAAGAAATGCCAACTATATGGTGGGGAACATTGATCTATATGGATATCACTGGCCACCCACCTTTTCCAACTGGCTCAAAACAGTTTTCTGGCAATTTTGGTAATTTACTATTTTTAGCAGTTTTCACTTCCAGAGTTGTTTTGAGGCCCTAAACGATGTTTATTGGGAAAAAAGGTTTGCAATATCAAAATTGCTTCAATATTTCTCCTAAAATTAATCTATGTGATGATACCTTTCCAACGGGCTATCATATGCCTAAAACGAAGATTGTATGCAAAAGTTACGACTCCAGGAAGTTGATGTACTAACTTACCCAAATGGTGCCCACATGACTTTTGGTGCTTCATCTCCTAGGGTTAGGTTTTTGGATGTCTAGGGTTTTTGAAATTCCTTCTTATTGTAAAAAGTCCTTCAGAGACTCATTTTGATGATATTCTTGTGAATGCATGTAGCCTTCATATCTCTTCTTAGAGATAAGCCACCACCATTTCAACAAGCTTGTTTCCGCTACATTTTATAGTTTCAGCTTATTTCGTTATTGAATAGAAAACCGATTTTACTGTATCTCTCTTATTTTGTATTAAGAACCTATTAATAATTTTTATTCATTTCGTTCTTCTCATAAAATCCATATCATTTGTATCAGAGCCATCTTCTCCTTGTCATCTTAATGCATGTCCCCAACGAGGTCGGAGTACAAAGAGTTGGTTCTCGAGCTTTTTTTTCTTGAGAACCAAAGCTCTCTCATTCCCAAGCAACCTCTCATGGCAGGAGAAAAGAAATATGAAGGCACAGGAGATCCTTTCAAAATGTTTATTGACGAATCCCTCACGCAACAAAGGAATGAGATGATGGATAGTTTCATGCAAATCCTTCGGTGGCTACCAACAAGTGACACATCTTCTTCGAACGGAGGTATCAGCCCATTCAAGGTACAAATAAAATTTTATATTCCTATATTTGAAGTTCAGATAGATGCATATGATGTAGACAAGTGGTTGAATCTACTAGAAGGGTATTTTATGTCCATAACTTTGTGAATAGAGAAAATATTACTTTTGCGCTCCTCAAAGTCGTTCCCCATGTCAAAGATTGGTGGGAAACTTTCTGTGAGCAAAAGGAAATAGAGGAACCTTCATTATTTTCAGTCACAACCACTTGAGAATCCTTCAGGGATGCTATTAAGGAACAATACTTCCCTGTCATAAGTTATGACAACCTATATACCAAGTGGACCACACTATGGCAAGAAAGAGACCAAGTAGTGCCAAATTTCATAAATATCTTCCATAACTTGTGCACCAAGTTGAGTATCAGATATTCAGAGTGACATATGGTGCTCAAGTATCATGGTTCTCTTCATAGATACATCCAGACTGAAATGGAATTTTTGGACATCTCATCCTTTGGCGCGGCCTACCGATATGTTGTCAAAATTGAGCAAAAGCTCAAACAAAAGACATGGCAATT